>CM062818.1:640402958-640673570 GCA_031772625.1 Pinus tabuliformis | reverse complement strand
ATTTCACAGATATCCTTAAGCATAGGAAGTGATATAAGTATTGCTGTGAACATATCTTGCTTCATAAAAAAAAAATTTCAAAAATGTCAATATGACAGCCCTATCATAGTCATTCTAACATATATCAAGCTTTGAATTCAGTTTTGTCTCATAAGAAATAGCTCCTAGATATTCCATAAAGAGTCCATAAAAAAAATATACATATAGAGATTTCCTTAAGCATAGGAAGTGATAAAAGTATGGCTGAGAAGATATCTTGCTTCATAAACAGTTTTCAAAAATGTCAATATGACAGCCCTATCATGGTCATTCTGACATATATCGCAGGTTTGAAACCAGTTTTGTCTCATAAAAAATTAGCTCCTAGATATGTTCATAAACAGTGCCATAAAAAAATATACATATAGATATTCACATTTAAAGAGTCTCATGATTATATGAAAAGTGTGTCAAGACATTCCACGAGCTGCCCTTCCACTTTCTCTTGAATGATCCAAGCTCGTGCTACCAAGTGTAATCTAGCTTTTGACAGTCCATCAGTTTCCATGTTCCTGTCTTTGTAGACATGTTGAAAGATAATGTGTTAAATACTTTGTTCAAGCAAGTTGTATCTCCTGAAATATAGGCTGAAATTTATGAATTATCCAATGAATTTGTTCCATTCATCCAATTCACCACAATTTGTGAATCAACAAAGATCTGTAATTTTTGGGCATCTTCTTTCACATGCCATAATTGGCAACAGTCTTGGGATAATTTGCTCAGGCAGATTGTTCCTGTGTTTGCCAAAGTTGTCCTTTCAACATATTACATGTTCATCATTTATATGAATCATACCTCCAGCATCACATAATGATGGATCTTCTTGACAAGCCTTATGGAAGTACGCTTATGCACTACTCGTATCTGGTTCTCAATGCCTTGTTTGGGTTCCTTGATCCTTGAATTCTGTTTAGATCCATATAGTATAGCCATACTCTGATACCGAATAGCAGGAAACTTTTTACCTTGAAATATATTGGAGTTGCAACCTAGCACAAATTGGAGACAATACTTTTTATATTTTGACAGTTGAATTGGTGCACCACTTATTGTAAAACTCATACATAGCCTCACAGTTATTTTATTTCACAAATGCAATTGACAATGATGTTAACTTTCAGAAATATTCTTAAAGTTATGCTGCATTTCTTCATTTTGTCTTTCCATTGCTTCCTTTTGTTAACTTGCACAAATATTCTTAAAATTATGCTCCATTTTTTCATTATGTCTTTGCATTGTTTCCATTTCCAATTTCTTTGCTATTTATAAATATGGCTTCTTGCTAGAAATTTGATATTTGTTTAGCAACATAATGCAATAGCCTATTTTTTTAATATACATACATTTTGTTCAAAACAATCA
The DNA here is from genome assembly GCA_031772625.1 of Pinus tabuliformis. Lineage (NCBI taxonomy): Eukaryota > Viridiplantae > Streptophyta > Pinopsida > Pinales > Pinaceae > Pinus > Pinus tabuliformis. The sequence goes on along the minus strand of CM062818.1, from coordinate 640,672,166 downwards.
TGTTCAGTTTTTGCTAACTTCATCAATATTTTTTGCAAAGCTATACAAGGCAATTGCAAAAGGCAACTCTGGTAAGAAATTGCAAATGATGGAAGATATAATAGATGTTGACAATTACAAATTCAGATTGCAATGCATTTTTCCTGAGAACATTGATATTGTATTAAAAAGAAATGGTCTTTTGAGACTAAATGCATTTTCATATGCTGTAGGAGATTGTCTATTTGACTCATTCGAAATGCTTCTACATTTTCATTATACTTCAAATGAATTGCGAAATGGGTTAATAGACCACTTTCTTTTTTGCTTAAAGAAAAATGACGTTGAAGCAATACATTCATATCAGTATGAACTAGCACCTCACTTCCTATACGAGTTACATGGTGTTAATGATATTGGTACATATCTTCATAAAATGCGTTATTCTGCATCTACAAATATAAAGGAGTCTGACCGAGGTTTATGGGGTGATACCTTTTGCATACGTTGGTTAGCTAAATGGCTAGATATATCAATTGCAGTTTGGTAATTGACAAGAAAAATGAGATATTTGCTCTTTAATCAACATGAAAATGCAATTCCATATTGCATTCTCTTTCATGATGCAAATCCTGTTAGTGGTCATTATGAACCATTGGTTTACCAAAAGTTTCCAATTTGCATTTGCAACCAGTCTAATATCTACCTGTCACCTATTTGCAAAGATATTGAAAGCCATTGGATGCACATTGCAAATAATATGCTTTTAAATGGACTAACAATTGCAAAGCAAGTGACATCTAATTGTGGTGACATTCTCTTTAATGTTTGCTATTTAGTAGCAACAGAATTCAATGCTGAGTGTTTGCGACTTTACATTGTGCAATCTTTTTGCAATGCACTTATGCATAAGAATCAAGAGGCATTGCATTGTTTAGAGCAATACCTAGTAGTTGATACGATACACTATACAATGAATAGCAACTGGCAACAATATTTGATAAATATGGTAATGCCATATGAAAAAGGACAAGTGGAAGGCAGACCATTTTGTCTACAATGGATATCTGTGATATTCAAAGTCAATATCCGAGTATGGTCCTCTGTTGCTAATAAATTTGTAAATTATAGTTCTTCTTATTCGAGATGCAATGATATTGTTAACATCTTGTCATTCATGACAAATACATCACATATTCACTACCACGCAATGATACAAGAATATGTTCACAATTCTCAACAACTGCACATGGAAGCAAATGACGTTTGTAATCAATTATGTCATAAGCATATAATAGAGAAAGAGAAATGTATATCTCAAGTACATTTTAGCAATAATAATGCATTTGAGATAGCATGTCATTTAGATGAAATGCAACCAAGGATTGTAGGGTGAATTATCACAAGCTAAAGAAATTCATACGTACAAAATGCAAATGCAATGACAAATGCAAAAAACCATTTTCTAATAAGAAGTCAAGAATTACAAGCAAGAAAAATGCAATACAAATTTATATGGAAAAAGTCGAAGACACGCCTAGGAATACATGTGTAGTTTGCAACAAATTGCATTTTGCAAAAAATATTAGATTCTTCACTATAGATTTGCAAGAAAATCATATGAATTTGACGTTGAACAATAGAACCTTTAGCAATGAAAACATATGTGTTTCTTGCAAGAAAGTGCTCGAGAATGGAAAGCTAGCACAATTTGCAACACCTGAACAAATAAGACGTAACATTTCATTGCCAACTGTAAATATACTTTCAGACCTAGAAGAAAGACTTGTGTCATTGACAATTGCATTTGCACAAATCAGACAATGGGGACATAGATGATCACAAATTGGCTTGACAAGATCAATTATCAATGTACCAGTTCATATGGACATTGTGCAAAAAGCATTGCCACAATATCTAAATGATACAATGACAATTTCAGTTGGATTGAAAAGACAATTGTAATACAAAAATGCATACCAAACATGTAAAGTACGTCCAATTATTGTCATGAAAGCATTGAACGAACTATGTTCCGGAAGTCTTTATAAAGCTAGCAACATTTGTATAAATGAGAATTGGGCCCATGTTTTACAAGAGAATAATGAATACATTGTACAAAATTCAAACAGTGACAATGAAAGTGATACAGATAGTGATGAAAATAATGAAACACCTACTGAAACATTGGTGCATGGATTAATAGAATCACAACGCATCTACGATTTGCAAGACAAGATTATTGAATTGGCACCTACTGAAGGACAACGACCATTAGGCATTTTCAAGGAAAAATATGCAGAAGAAATGAACTTTCCAACATCATTTTATGGCAATGCACGTGATCATGACATCACAAATAGGTTTAGTTACCAAAAAATTGTACAATGGGAATTGTTACAAGCAAGTGGTGACTTCTAATATCATACAACAAATTTGTTTTTCAAGACAATGCGAATAATAATTGATAAAGTGCTTTCTTGCATATGGGTACGAATAAGAAAAGGAAAACTAAAGGCAGAAAAATATTAGCAAAAGATGTCAAGTATCGAGCAAATTTCGAAAAGTTATTGAAGTATGACATTGGATACATAGATTTCAAAAACATTCGCATATCTTCTGACCATTTGGAACAAATTAGGAAAACCATATTTGCAATGATACGACAACTGGGGCCTCCAACTTTCTTTGTGACATTCACAAGTGCAGAACATCGATGGAAACCATTAGTAGATACACTCGTCACATTGTTTAGAAATAAAGCAAATAAAAATGCTATTGATATATTAGAAGATGATGACATTGACTACCTTATAAGAAAATATCTAGTCACATGTAGCCAATACTACAAACATAGAATTAATGCTATAAAGCGATTGATATCTCAAGATACTACATTCTTTGGAAAAATATCTGATTACTATTTCGTAACAGAATTCAAAAATAGAGGAATTGAACATGAACATGGACTGTTATGGATAGAGAATGCTCCAATATATGGAAAAGAAAGCAATTCAGAAATTGAGAAGTTTTTTGACAATTACATCACTTGTAATAAAGATCATTTGGAGCCAGATGTTGCTAAATTGCATAAACATCACCATACGAAACGTTGTAAGAAGCGAAAAAATTCAAATTGCAAATACAACTTCCCCATGCCACCAATGAAATCAACAATGACCATTGAACCAACCAATGCAGAAAATAAAAAAATCGTAGAGAAATCAATATCGTTTTTTGCATTCTTGGAGCAAACAAACTACAATGATTCAATAACACATGACAATTTCCTCCTAGAAATAGGGCTACTAGAAAATGAGTACATATAACTATTACAACATACAATAAAGCAACCAACAATTTTCTTGAAACGGAAACCTTCTCACATTTGGAATAACAGTTTTGCAAAGGCTATGCCTACTTTATGGAATGCAAATACAGATGCACAATTTGTGCTAAATGCATATGCTGCAGCGTCATATTGTAGTTCATATATGACCAAAATTGACAAGTCTATGACAAATGCATTTAGAAGAATACGCAAAGAGCATTAGAAAGATGAAATTGATGCTATGCAAATGATTCGTAAACTTGGAAATACATTACTCAATATACAGCAAATGTCAGCTCAACAAGCAGTTCATATAGCACTTTCATTGCCATTGAGTTGTAGTTCAAGGGAATGTATATTTGTAAACACATCTCCAGTTTATGAACGCACATTTATTCTTAAACCGCCTATTCTTTTGAAACAAGAACCTGATGATTCAGAAGATGTTATGTGCCATTCCATTGTTGACTACTACATTGGACGACCAAGTTCCATTAGCAAAATCTGCCTTGCAGAATTTGTATCAAATTACAAGAAAGATGGAAGACCCATATCTAAAAGGAAAAAACCAAATGTTATACGATTTGTCAAATATAACAAACACAATGATATTGAAAACTTTTTTGGAGAGAAATTATTGTTATATATGCCATTTGAAAATTGTGAAGATACATTGAAACAATAATTGCCTACATGGCTCTCTGCATATACATTACATGAAAAAACAATTCAAGTCAATGAAGCCAAATTTACATATAACATCAATCCAACATGGGGTGATTTAGAGACTACAACAAATGATCAAATTAGTTCTTTGAATACTAACCAAATGATCAAATTAGTTCTTTGAATACTAACCAAATGAATATGCAAAACCAAGAGAACAATTCCCATTATGAGGAATATGATTTGCAATCGGACTTGCAATTTCCAAAACAATTTGAAATGAAGAAAAAAATCAATCTTGGATTTCAAATTACTGCCCATCCATTTTTAATGGAGAACAATGAATATTACAAACTTAGAATAATCTTGAACAAAGAGCAACAAGCAATTGTAAAAGACATTGCAATTAAGAAAAAAAAAAACCCCAAGGAACCAATTTACCTTTTTATTACAGGTGGAGCAGGTGTAGGTAAAACGCTCGCATCAAAAGCGATTTTCCAAATGCTTATACGAATTTATGATTCACAAAACACAACTGATCCTATGAAACCAAAAGCTCTCATATTAGCATACACATGAAAAGCTGCATATAATGCAGGTGGAACAACAATCCATTCTGCATTGCTAATGCCTTTTAACAAGTCTCAATTGTTCTCACTGAGCAAAGAAGTATTGGACAACTTATCAAAGCTATATCAAGAATTGCAAGTAGCTTTTAGATGAGATCTCGATGATTGGAAGTCGGTTCTTATATTCTATTGAAAATAGACTCAGAAACATAAAACATGTCCAAACGAAATACTTTGGGAACATTGACATCATATTTTGTGGTGATTTCTATCAAGCACAACCTATTCAAGACTCTCTTATTTTTTAACAACCAACAATCAACAATCAAACAATAACACATGATTTCTGGAAGGATAATGTCAAGTGCTTCCAATTGCATATGATGATGCGACAAAAAAATAAGGGATTCATATCAGTGTTAAATAGAATGCGAACAAATTGTCAAACATCTGACGGTATAACATACATGAATACAAGTTGCATGTGCCCTGTACCAAATGATCCAACATTTCCCTATTTATTTTACAAAAACAAAGATGTTGCAATGCATAACAAGAAAATGTTGATGCTGATGCCTGGCAAAGAAATTTTAATTAATGCAATTGACGAAAATGAGGAGAATAACAACAATTTCCCAACTCATCAACATACGGCTATTCTTCCTCCGCACCTTTTGATAAAGTTGAACATGTTAGTTGAAATGTATGCTTGCAATTATGATGCACCAAATGGGCTAGTGAATGGTGCATATGGAATAGTTAAAGAATATACCCACACAGATAAGATCGATGTTCTATGGATTAAGTTCCATGACCCTAATATTGGTCATCGACAATCTAGAAATCTAGCTCATTTGTATACTTCAGAGATAGCACATGATTGGACACCAATATTGCGAATATCAAAAGCAATGCCTATGACATCAAAGATGGCCCCATTGAAAATACGAAAACAATTTCCAATTCAACTTGCATGTGCACGCACAATACATAGATCACAAGGCTTAACCTTAGATAGCCTTGCGTTCGAGCCTACTGGAGTACAAGTGCATGGCCTAGTATAGACAACACTATCACGTGTCAGAAACATAGAATCATTGTATTTGCTTAATCCTCTTAAACATAATAATTTCAAGGTCAAGCAAAAAGTAAATTGTGAAATGCAACGTTTGCAAACCACTGCAAAATGGCAATTAGAATATGACTCTTCATCAATACAATCATTGCGATCCATCTTTATTCTTTCATTGAACACTCGCAATCTTCATGCGCATCTTACTGACATATGCAATGACTATGACACAATGCAATCTGATATCTTGTGCTTACAAGAAACACATATGTTGCTGTGTATGGAAAATGAATACTTCAAAAATTTCAATTGCATCTCAAGTTGCATTAAGCATGGAGTAATGATATTGATAAAGAAAAATATCATTATCCTTGAACATACCCATTTTGAAGACTGCTTTGTAGAAGCATTGCTTGCAAAAATAAAAGTTCACACATTACAAATTGCAATACTCAATATATATGCATCGTCACATGCAAACCTAAACAATATCCTCAATGTCATTGCAAAAGCTTTATACCACTTAGATCTAAACAATATCATAGTTATATTAGGGGACTTCAATATTGATATGGTACATTGCAATCAAAAAACAAAGCAGCTAGAAACCTACATGCAAAACTACAATCTTCATTTCCTAGTTGACAAAACTAATAGCATGCACAAATCATTGATTGACCATGTTTGGGAAAATCTAGCTAATATAAAATATAGAATTTTCGTATTGGATACATATTGGTCTGACCATGATACAATATCTCTTGTCCTTCAGCTATGATATACACATGAAATAGTTTACAAACCTCCAAATTTTGACATTTTTGAAATACCTCATTGGTTTTACCATATCTATTTTATTAAAGCATACTACAATATCCTTTTTGTACTAGATGGAGTGATAACAGAATACATACTATGCATTCTATTGCACATTTACATATATGGTGTTTTGTATTGATCAATGCAAGTTATACCAAAGACAGCCTTTTCAATTAACCAGCACAAGTATCCTATCATAAATTTGCAGATATGACCTCATCTATTTATGGATGCAGATTATGCTAGTAAAACCCTTCTCAATTGAACAGAACGACCAAGAAAAAAGAACAACAAGCAACATAAACAAATAGAGTATATTATTTTTGCCTTTCCTTTCCTATGGATCTTTTGTTCTTGTTCAAGTTTTACTTTTATATGTTCTATTGACTTGCACTAAATATGTCTTACTATTCTATAACATAGCATAAATCTTGAAAAAGGAAATGAAACAATTGAAGAAATAGAATGCATAAGCCAATTAGAAAGTGCAACCCAACCACTTGTTTTGCAAAGGTATGTCTATGAGAACTACACAAATATGCTAATTTGTATTTAGAATATTAATGTTTACTATATATGCATTCTATTTTTATTTTTACATATGTATGGTTCTATGGTTTTAATGTTCTTGTTCACTTTTTACTTCTAATTTGCACTAAATATATGTTACTATTCTATAACATAGCCTAAATCTTCAAAGACGAAAAGAAACAATTGAAGAAATAGAATGCATAACCCAATTAGAAAGGGCAAGCCAACCACTTGTTTTGCAAAGGTATGTCTATGACAACTATACAAATATGCTAATTTGTATTTAGAATAATAATGTTCACTAAGGTATGTCTATGACAACTATACAAATATGCCAATTTGTATTTAGAATATTAATGTTTACTATATATGCATTCTATCTTTACATATGTATGGTTCTATGGTTTTAATGTTCCTTGTTAACTGTTTACTTCTATATGCTCTTTCAAATTGAACTAAATATATGTTGCTATTCTATAACATAGCATAAATCCTGAAAAGGGAAAACAAACAACTGAAGAAATAGAGCGCATAACTCAATTAGAAAAGGAAAAACAACCACTTTCTTTGAAAAGGTATGTATGACAACTATACAAATATGCTATTTTCTATTTAAAATATTAATGTTTACTATATATATCTTCTCTTTTTACATATCTATATTTAAATGTATATATATCAGATTAATGTTTACTATATATATCTTCTCTTTTTACATATCTATATTTAAATATATATAAATTAGAAAATCTTGGACGAGTGAAGAAAGCACTAGTAGTAAGTCCCCCAAACAATGCAGCAAGAAGACATGTACAGGTTACATATCACAATTTCTTTATTGATTGCTTATCACAAAATACATGTGATAATATCCACATCATATTGAACCATGTGTTTGCCTGTGTTAGTCCAACTGAAACAATCGCAGCCAAACTTCATTCAACAAATGTACAAAAATGATACATCAAAAAGGTATGCATATGAAACACAACACTCTAATCTATTTCTACTTATTCAGTCTTTAGGAGAAACATACTATTCTACAAATGTTTATAGCAATTTCTAACTAAGCAATTTTAATAGGCAAAAACAGATACTGCCAATTAAAGTATCAATTGAAGATCTCAATAGTCGTAAAATTGGGCAGCTATTTTTTGGAGACATAATGGTTATCTATACTGCATTCCTTGATAAAGCAAACAAATCACGTCAAGTATTGCGAGCTGATTTGACAGATGCTCAAGGAACGATGACTATAATGTTGAGTGTACCTGCACATTTCGTGGAGAGACATGAACACAAAATTTTGCAAGGTGACAACATCTCAATTACAAATTTTAGGATATTGCCTAAAACTGTTTATGATTGCGGTGACTGTGACAAAATAATATTGCTTAATGAATCAAGTATCATAGAAACTGTACCTGAAGTTTGCAAAGAATATTGCTTCATTCCCAATACAACCATTAGGCAATTTGCAAACAAAAAAGAAATGTACCCAATTGGCACAATCGCTGCTGCCGTTACACCTGCCAAACGAGTTGGATTGCATTACATACTCCATATCAAAGATGGAGATTCTAAAAACGACAATGCAACTGTATGTATTCAGATGTTACTTATTCCTAATTTTCAGTAGATAACATGCATCACTTCAATACATAGTTGTTGTAATTTGTCTATAGTTTTTGTAATTTGTCTAGTGCAATTGCAATTTTTCAATGCATACGAACAATGTATTTGCATATTACTTTTTGTATTTTTCAATACATAACAATTTCTGTTTTGCAGTTGCAACTCTTTGACACATATGAACAATTTTTCCTTTCAATGGAAAAACAATTGCAAAAAGGACACTTTCCGCTCATCCTTCTCAAAAATTTAACAAAAAAGGTAAACACAAAAGAAACAATATTCAAAGCATCGAAGTCAACGTTCATGACTGAACTTAACACAGATGCACTCAACAATCTCAGAAAACTAACTACATCTACCTATGCTGTAAGTATAGCAATAATAATGTTTTTGCTGCCTTTGCATTTTCCATGTAATAATGTAAATTAACGCTTGAATGTTTTATAAACAGGTCGAAGGTATTCTGATCGCAACAAATCCATATTCAACTCCTTTCGAACCTGTTTGTGCAATTTGTAACTCCCCAGTGAATTCATCCATAGCAATAGCCAATGCAACAATTTTCTGTTCACAATGCAATGATAATTGCCCTTTCCTCTACAAGCATTGTATAAATGTTGTAATAGAATCCATTACAAATAACTTTGTCCAGTGCATTATCAGGGAGCCCTTATTACATGACTTGCTTCCTGATTTAAAATCAATGTCATATGAAACATATTTGCAACAGAAAGCTACCATTGTTTACATCTTACGTGACTTCAAAATTCAGAGCAAGTTCACACTCAATGAAGATAGTGAGCTATTACATGTCAACTAACAAATGGAAGGTACATCAACATATGCCTTAACATGTTTTCTCTCAAATATGTCCTCTCTTCAATTTACAATGTTATCATTTTGTTCTAACTAACCATTTGTTATACAGATTACAAAATCCAGGAACATGGCAGCCTTCACATCCACAACAAATGCAAAAGTAATATGAATATGTTTCTTCATATTATGCTCTTACTATAATACAAGTATTTGACTTGCAATTTTGACTCATTTACAAAGAATATGTAACGCAACGTTTGATGAAAAAAGGCTAGAAAGTCTTTATGCATCTGTGTTTGTACTGTTTCTGTTTCTATTCTCTATCTCGAATGGAACGCATTATGCATCATGCTTCAAGCTTGACAAGCAGAGATTGTTTTGTAACTGCACGGTTTCCTATCTTAGGCGTGTATTCAAGGTTTTTCGCTTGTATAATTTATCTGTATGCTTACTTTGGTGCATAATGTTTTTTTAAGTTTGTAATTCTGTTATGGATGTATGAATATTCGACTCTGACATTACTCCTAGAGCGGAAGGTTTCTTTGTTAATAACTCTGTTAAGTTCATTTAGTTACTGTTAAGTTCATTTGCTTTGTTAAGGACTGCTGAATTGAAGGTTTGCTATACTCGTACTAGTTGTTCTTCGTTTGTTGTTGTTTATATATTGGATGAAATGTTTCCTTTGCGAAAATTATAAGCTTTTCCATGATACTGAGGGTTTCTCTTACCTGCATGGGTTTTATGGAAATTTCTGTAAATGTCAGTTTCGACTACCATGTGACTTCCTTGTCATTTGGGCCGAGACGACCTGGGTGAAGCTGTGATTCTTGGTACTGATTGAGCGGCAGTCTAAGAGGCCTAGAAAGTCTTTAAACATGTCTGTTTGTACTGTTTCTGTTTCTGTCCTGTATTTGAGATCGAACGCATTCTGCAACATGCTTGAAGCTAGACTTTATAAATAGCACCAAACTATATGGACTTTAAAATGAATATATGTTGTTTGAAAATGGAATTATGGCATAATGCATTTGGTACTATTAGTCCTTCCCTGGGACTATATGCAATCGATCAATTGCTGACCGTTGGTTGACCGACATGATTTTTCATTATAATAGCATTATAACCTAAGTCGAACGAAAGTTTTGGGCTCGAAAGGTTTTGTTTTATTTTACCTATGTTTCTGTTTACTGTTACCTGTACAATTTGCTTAAATTTTTTCCATGTTCCTAAACACATCTGATTCAAAGTCAAACGTAGAGTTATATTTTCGAAACGAATGCTACAGGGTAACTGCTTTGCATAAAATCTGGTAACACTACCAGGAAAGAATTTATCCCACAGACCATCTGAATATGCCATATATCTGGAGACTGCTGACATGATTTGCAGTTTACAATCTGAAGAATGGTCACATGGTTTCCAATCTACAAAGCATGAAGGACACAATGGCTGATATACATTTCTGGTAGCTTCCACTCATTCCATTGGTATTCTTGCTCGGACTCAATGCTGAATTTCAAACCAGTAAGTTTATCTCAACCCATTTCATTTTTTATATGATTTGAAGTCCACTTCACACAGAGTGTCGTGTATCAAGAAACTACCTTTGGAGTTCTTCGGCAAGGGGACTTAAAGGTTTTTATGAAACCCGTGCCTAGAATTTCTAGTCAGCTGTTTGCATTTTCTTGCACCATTTTGCCCCTTTGTTGTATACTAAGACAATGGCAATCTCATAATTGCCTACATCCTCAGCACTGTGGAATATTTTGAGCCAATGTTTGTATTAGATCTCGTTGAAAAGCAGGCACTCCAAGCCTTATTTCAGAAGTTTATGACTTTGTAGCCTCATGGTTTTGATCTCTCCTTCTGCATTGTCATGTTTAGATAGTTAGCGTGAATGTGAAGTTTGATGACACATACAGTTCTGTAACCAATAATAGGATTGCATGTGATAAAGTACCTTTGAACAACTTGATCTTATTTCGAAATTTTGTTGTCTAATTAGCAGCGCTGCTGCAGTGACTTCTGAAATGATGCACACAACAACTGCCAATATTAGAATATTACCAAGAGAAGACCTTCCTCGGTGTGCTTTCGAAACTGATCAGTTGGTTCAGGTATATACAATACTCAGTTTCTAATAAATTGTTTTTGCAAATTAAAAGAGATCTCGTCAAGATTGGAAAGCTGGAACAAGCCATGTTAGAGATCTGTTTTACTCTTATACAACTTTAGTCAATCAAATACTATTTTTAATGTTAAACAAGCTTTTGACACATTGTACATGATATAAGGATTGCACAAGAAGCTTTAGTTCACATAACTCCTTAAGATGTTTTGTCTCAAATATGTCCTCTCTTCAATTTACAATGTTATCATTTTATTCTAACTAACTATTTGTTATACAGATTACAAAATGCAGGAACATGTTGGCCTTCACGTCCAGAACAAATGCAAAAGTAATATGAATATGTTTCTTCATATTATGCTCTTACTGTAATACAAGTATTTGACTTGCAATTTTGACTCATTTACAAAGAACATGATGAACAATAATTTTGTATCTACGGCTGCTCAATGCAAACACCAAAGATTCCATAGATTGATTAAACATGTACTTATTATCCACTCAAGTTAAATGACAAATTGTATATTGAATCGCTTACTCATTTCTGTTTCTTCCTATGTTATGGCTGAATGCTATGTTAGTTTTTGTTTCTTGCATACTGTAGGTAACGATTCAGGAAAGACAGCTAGAAAGTCTTTATACATGTCTGTTTGTACTGTTTGTGTTTCTGTCTTGTATTTGAGATCGAACGCATTCTGCAACATGCTTGAAGCTAGACTTTATAAATAGCACCAAACTATATGGACTTTAAAATGAATATATGTTGTTTGAAAATGGAATTATGGCATAATGCATTTGGTATTATTACTACCTCCCTGTGACTATATGGGATCAATCAATTGCTGGCCGTTGCTTGACGGACATGATTTTTCATTATAATAGCATTATAACCTAAGTCGAACAAAAGTTTTGCAATGGAAAGGTTTTGTTTTATTTTACGTAAGTTTCTGTTTACTGTTACCTCTACAATTTGCTTAAATTTTTTGCATGTTCCTAAATACATCTGATTCAAAGTCAAACGTAGAGTTATATTTTCGAAACGAATGCTACACGCTAACTGCTTTGCATAAAATCTGCTAACACTACCAAGAAAGAATTTATCCCAGAGACCATCTGAATATGCCATATATCTGAAGAGTGCTGACATGGTTTGCAATTTACAATCTGAAGAATGGTCACATGGTTTCCAATCTACAAAGGACGAAGGACACAATGGGATATATACATTTCTGGTAGCTTCCACTCATTCCATTGGTATTCTTGCTCGCACTCAATGCTGGATTTCAAAGCAGTAAGTTTACCTCAACCCATTTCATTTTTTATATGATTTGAAGTGCACTTCACACATATGAAAACCGTGCCTAAAATTTCTAGTCGGTTGTTTGCATTTTCTTGCACCATTTTGCCCCTTTGTTGTATACTAAGACAATGCCAATCTCATAATTGCCTACATCCTCAGCACTGTGCAATATTTTCAGCCAATGTTTCTATTAGATCTCATTGAAAAGCACGCGTTGCAAGCCTTGTTCCAGAAGTTTATGACTTTGTAGCCTCACGATTTTGATCTCTCCTTCTGCATTGTCATGTTTAGCTAGTTAGCGTGAATCTGAAGTTTGATGGAAGATACAATTCTGTAACCAGTAATAGGATTGCATATGATAAAGTACCTTTCAGCTGCTTGATCTTATTTTGAAATTGTGTTGTCTAATTGGCAGGGGTGCTGCAGTGACTTCTGATATGAGGCACACAACAACTGCCAATATTAGAATATTACAAAGAGAAGACCTTCCTCGGTGTGCTTTCGAAACTGATCAGTTGGTTCAGGTATATACAATACTCACTTTCTAATAAATTGTTTTTGCAAATCAAAAGAGATCTCGTCAACATTGCAAAGCTGCAACAAGCCATGTTAGGCATGTGTTTTAGTCTTATACAGCTTTAGTCAATCAAATACTCTTTTTAATCTTAAACAAGCTTTTGGCACATTGTACGTGATATAAGGGTTGCACAACAAGCTTTAGTTCAGATAACTTCAACACTGTCCGAAAATTTAAACCATGAAAAGTCCAGTTATTCCTTTCTCCAAAGCGACACCAGACAGTCGAGGCATACAAGCTGGACCTGGAACAACAGAACCGCAACCAAATGTTTGCTATACAGTTAACCGAGCAGGCAGGAACCGCATTGTGTTTTCACCGCAGACAATACAACAAATACAAAGGAAAAATCGTAGAGACTGTAGAGTTAAACAACCATGTAACAATAATAACCCAAAGGGTGCGAACAGGGTAAAACCCAAGCCGAGTAACTTTCCAGGATCTCGAGGAGGGACAATTGTCCGCCGATAAGACCACCACAGTACATGCCGTAACCCAAGTTGATTGTAAATCAATCTGAACTTATTACCAAATCAATTATATAATGTCTTATTCACAAGAGCGTTACACATCCGCTTGGGAGTCGCGAGACCACGCGCCCTTCACCTCGAACGATGCGAAGCCCGCAATAAGACCCCAAAACCTTTCCACCCCCAAAACTTTGGTTCGACTTAGGTTATATTGTTAATATAATGAAAAATCACGTCGATCAACCAATGGTCAGTGATCAATCGATCGCATGGTTTCTTCAGCTAAAGCTCGCCAGACTTCGCTCATGCTTCGAAGAGACACGACAGCTTCTGTAAAAATCCTCACACTCCCACCCAAAAACAAAAACAAGAAATGTGCAAATGACGAAATTGGTTAACGAAGTCTCCAAAAGGCCCTCGAAAAATACTTGCAGGTCTTTATTCCTTTCTCCAAACAATAATACATTCCATTAAAAACACAATATGTGGCACATACATACTCCAGCTTAGTGATGTACCTATGTAGCGTTGGGAATGTACATCCGTCTACGTTCAGAAGGACTCCCATCTATACCGCAGTAACGTCAAACACTGAGCCAAAGCCTGCCATTCACCTCGAACAATGCAAAACCCGCAATAAGACCCCAAAACCTTTCCACCCCAAAATTTTGGTTCGACTTAGGTTATAATCGCTTGGTTCAATGTATCATGTTTCAATTTCAGAATTTTAGCAAACGACAGTTTCTGTCATTTTCAGAATTTTGTAGTGGATCAATTTTTGACAGGACCTGTTCTGTATATTTAAAACTGTTGCCACATACTGGTTCCTGTATACCTTATGAGTTTTCTATTTTGAATATTCTTTTGCCCCAATGAAATAACATGGCAGCAGTATTAGATTAGCGATAAATTTGGCTTCAATGCTAGAGCAAATAACAATGTGTTAAATGGCTAGTGATTGAAGCTCGATTGTTGATACCTTGCTATGAAGATCCTTTATTGATCATGTTTTCTTTGTATATTCAGATTTCTCGTGCCAAAGCTAATCTCCTTGAAGTTAGACAACTCATGTTAGGGATGTCTCTTACTGTTATACAACTTTAGTCAATCAAATACTCTTTTTAATGTTAAACAAGCTTTTGGCACATTGTACATGATATAAGGGTTGCACGAGAACCTTCAGTTCAGATAACTTCAAGACTACAGGAAAATTTAAACCATGACAAGTACAGTACTGCACCTATGGTTTCTTCATCTCTGCCACCATCAAGTACTAGAACAAGGTTTGAATACCGCTCTCCTCATACATCTTTCTCTTCTAGAATCCCGTTTCAAGATTCTGGCCATTCATCATCAAGCTATCCGACTATGCAGTCTTCACCAGCCCCATCGTCATCAAAGGTCAGCTTTGTTATAACATTTTTATTTATTTTCATCCATTGTTAATTAGAACAAGGTTTTTTGTCTTTGACGACTGTTATTAGCTATTCCACATTATTTCTGCTCTGGTATTTGTATTGGATCAATTTTTGACAGGACCTGTTCTGTATATTTAGAATTGTTGCCACATTTCGCCACAATGAGATAACATCGCACCAATATGATATTAACCATAAATTTAGCTTCAATGCTATAGGAAATAAAAATGTGTTAAATCGCTAGTGATTCAAGCTCAATTGTTGATACCTTGCTATGAAGACCCTTTATTTACTGATCATGTTTTCTTTGTATGGTCAGATTTCTCATGCCAAAGTTAATCTTCTTGAAGTTAGACCAGGAACATCTGAAGCACTGGTTGAAATTTCAGGCACTCCACAGCAAACAAGTGCACCCATTTTGTATGCAGTTCTTGATTTCCCTCTGAAATTTTCCAACATTTGCCAACAATTCCTCTACTATCCCTCTATTGCTACTTTTTGATTTTGATTTCTTAGAATAAAAGCAGATTCCTTGCTACAATTAAATTTCTATTTAAGATAATTAGGCATAAATCTGTCTGCAAACACCAGCCCCTGTAGTACTAACTATATGCTTTGTTTTAAAATTCAGTCAAATCGCGATATAAACAGTATTGGCAATTTCTCTGAGTTTGAGGAGCCAATTCTTCGTCAAGGGAGTTCTGCCGGATTTGGAAGGTACACAAGATTTGCAAAACTTTGTCAATTGTTGCTATCATGGGGGTTTTGCTGATCACCATTTATGTACTAATGTCCCTGGCATTGTATATCACCTTTGGCAGTGTCACAGCAGCTGGTGAGCTTATCACAAAAACTACAGTTGAAGTTGTAATATCTGAACGCACAGTTGCAGCCATTCTAGGAAAGTCTGGAAATGATGTTGTTAAAATTCAGCAGCTAAGCTCGTATAAAGAAGCATAAATTTCTGCAAATTCCATGGGATCCCCTTCAACTGAAATTTTTGAAACATGGAGACTTGGAATGAAGTGTTGCCATTGCTGACAAAATGTTACAGCACAAAATTTTACATTGCACTGACACAATACTTCTTTATCTAGCCTATAAAGTGCCATTTCTTTGACTTGACATAAATGTATTTTGCAACAAAAATGACAGAACGATTTTGATAAACATGAACTGCATTATATTTTGAATTTGGATTCTACTGCCACTGCTTATGCTCCAAAACCAATGTTCTCTGTGTAAAAATATATATATTTTTATATATATTCAATATATTATTACACAATGTATTAGCTTATCAGTTTAAATTATAAATTATATTTTTTAATTTGAATACTGTGATATTGCAGAAAGCAAGAGTATAGAACACCAAAAGATAATGAATTTTTTCTTGGAGATCATGATCAATTTACATTTCAACTCGTAAAGTTTAAATGTTTTTTTAATTTTAATTTATTTATTTTATTTTTTAATTTATAAAATAAACTTATCAAAACTATTTTATTATTGTACTTAGATGCTATATTTACTAACCCAAAACTATAAAAAAAGGCCAAAAGTCGTGTCCTTTTGCATCACAATAAATTATTAATTAAATGCAACAAATTACTAATTAGAAATTAGATGCAAGGTTTATTTTCTTTTCTAATTAGTAATTGGACAAATTTAAAGTTCACACTAAAGTTATGATAAACAATATTTTTAAATAAATATATCTTTTGTTGTTTTGACGATGTAATAATTCCTCAATCATTGAGATTAAGCTGAATGGTATCATTTATGTCCAAACATGTTACTAGATATGTAATCTTTCAATCACGGGTTCAAGACTCCATAACTATAATTTTTAAATGCTTAAGTTCTTCTTTGACCTTCGAGAATGATCTATGTAAATATTGAACACTCTCCACCATGAATTTAATTAGCAAATTTATATTCATAATAATGTTTATTTGGTCATTATCATTTTATGAATATTTCCATAATATTCAAATGTAAAAAAATAAGAAAATTCTATGTTTTGTGCACCATGGTTATTAAAATACATAACTTACTTTAACACCTTCCTATTGTTTTAATATGTTTTGTGCACAATGGTTATTACAATACATCACTCACTTTAACACTTTCCAATTCTTCGTACATTATAATTCATTATTATGCATTTAAATATATTTTATACCCCGTGCTTATTAAAATACATAAATTACTTTAACACTCTTTAATTCTTCATACATTATAATGCATTATTATTACCTTTTATAGTTTTTTTCCCTCAAGTTTTCTATGATTCACTGTTAAATTTTATTATATTTTAATTATTAATATAAGTATTTTTTAAATCATGAGACATTGGAAAATTATATCTAAAAATAATCTTATTTTAAGAAATACAAACTCAACATTACAAGAATTTATCAGTTCAATGACATTTATGACAATTCTTACTTAACAAAGGCAAAGTTCATTATATTTCACTCTTCGCATAAAGTAAAAAAGTTCATACAACAATTGGCCATCCAATTCATTAAATCTTAATACAAGTAAGCATGCCTACAACACACTAGTAATGGGAACCAGCTCTCATGAAAATGCAAATTAAATCTCATAATAATAACGTACCAAACTGTTCTGTTAACCGGCAAGGACTAGCGCCACAATAGTGGCTCCTTGTTAATTCTAATAAAGGAAAGAAATTATTTTAGATGGGTTATCAATTCTTATAATGAATGATTGATGAGGTTTGAATATATATATTTTCTATTATTAGTGTAAATATTAAGTTATTATTAGCATAATTATGTTAAAAATGATTATTATAGGTTTATCAATGCTATTTTTTATTTTGAAAATAGTTTATATAGACTTATATAAATCACTTTTAATTTGATTGTTGTAGTTAAGACATGTATGGGAGGATTAGTATATCATGATTGATTACAGGAAGATTAATATAGTATCATTTATTATTGTTAAATATGTTTAAATTTTGGTTTATGAAGGTTTATTATGGTCAATATATAGTTTACTAGAGGTGATTATGGTTATGGATGTGTAACTATAGTTTACCATGAAAGATTATGATTGACCATGCTTGAACATATTACAAATGGTAGATCATGTTTGGTCATGTTTACAATGGATGACCGTAGTTGTTGACAATGTTGAATATGACCTACCATGGATGGACATATTTTACCATGGAGATCATGGTGGAACATGGTTGAAAATATTTATTCATGGTCAAGCAAGGTGACTATCATTCACAATTGTTTACCATATTGGACAATAGTCAACCATATTATGGTAGACATGATCAACCTTGCTAATCATGGAAGACCGTGGTTGACTATGTTGAATGTCATTACCCATCAACCATGTCAAATACGGTCAATCATGGTTGACCATGGATGTATATGTTACAGTTAACCATGATTGATAAGGGTTGATCATGTTTGTCCATGGTCAACCACGATGACTATGGCTGACCATATTATCTATGATACACCATGTTTGACCATGTTAAATAGGGTTGCCCATGGTGAGCTTTATTTTACCATAATTGACCATGTAGAATATCGTTGACCATTTTTGTACATGTTTGGCCATGATTATCATGGTGTAACATGGTGAGCCATGTCCAACCATGGTTATCAACATGGTGAGCCATGGTCAACCATGGTTAGCAATGTGGTTAACCATTATTAACCATGGTGACTATGGTCAATTGTGGTTGACCGTAATGTTCCATAGGAATGTATTTCCCATGGTGGGAGTCACACTAGCACATTTCTCAAACCATAAGTACAAGGAGACTCTTGGAGAAACATTTGCCCATGTCCCCTTTTGGGTGAAACTTTGGGAAATGTTTCCCGAGTGTGAGGAATGTATTTCCCCAAAAGGGGAATGCTTGGGTGCTCCCCTAAATTTCTTTTTTCTATCAACACTTTAAGATATAAAGTTCAATAAGAGATGGAGCTTTGAGGAGTCTAGGACTTTGGTTATTATTTGTAAACTTAAATTCTTAAAGTAAAAGTAAACTAGATTGCACAATGATGAATTTGAATGCAATTAGTTGTTATTTTCGTCATCTTATCAATGTAATTGTGATTTTTATAATTTTATAGAAGATACACCTTCTTTAAGGAATCTGATGCTCCCTCATACCCCTTGAATTATGCTAAAATTTTAGGGTTCTTCGACACATCCCCCTTGTGCATGTCCCCCAACCCATGCTTGTCTATTTTGAAAAAAATGGTGGAATATACGTTGACCATAGTTGAGTATGGTAAACTATAAATTATTATTGTTGGCCATGAAATATTACAAAGGTTTATTATGGTAAACAAATGATTGGCTAATAGTTTCCATAACTATCCTTATTTAACTATGATTGACCATTAAGGATTATGATTGATCATGGTTGAACATGGCTGACCTTGTTCCATACGTTAGACTAGGTTTTCATAATGTTGACAATAGATGGCCATGGTTAACCATGGTCAACCTTAATCTGCATTAGAGAAATTTTGAGGTAAAAAATGGGCCTCTTAATGAATATTATAAAATAATGGTGTAGATAATCAAATAATATTAGACCAGATCATCAAATTTTAGAGGGAAAAAGAAAAAACTACTTTTTCAACTTATTTCCCTATGGATCTACTCAAATTTTGAGTGGGAGCACTCCTCGGATGAAAATTTGTTGACCTAGATTGTCATTGATGTCAATATGGCAATATTTTGGATGAGTAAACAATGATTTGAGGCCAAGGAAAAGTAGAGCAGATCTGTGAAGAAACAGGAGTAAGAAGCCATGAGGAGAAACTAGAGGAAAGACAAGACAGTCAAGCCATTGGAGAGAATATCAGAAGCCATAGGAGCTATCAGAGTAGAGCTATCAAAGCATAGAAGAGGTATTGGAGTGGTATCGAAAGCCACAGGAAAGCCAAGTAAGTGTAAGAGCGGGAGATTGAGGAGGAGCCATATCGGTAGTATCGCATGTAATATATGTCAAAGAAGTTAACAGACAAGCCAAAAGAGCAGAGGAGGAGCCAAAAGAGCAGAGGAGGAGCCAAGAGAGCGTAGGAGTATATAATATCGGCAGAAATCAAGAAGATAGATGAAAATTGAATGCACGTGGTTATATTCCAAAAGGTGGGTTTGTAATAGTGGCAGTGATTTTCAGGTGGATGATAGGCGGTAAGTGGTATTTAGAGGAGATCACCCGATTCCATTAAACGAGTGACACATAGCACGAGGGTGGAAAGAGAAAACCATTTTATCGGGTGGGTATTCTCTATGCTATTTGTCCACCTGAAATATCTGATAGCCGTTAGATTTAGTGCGAGTTAGATTGCGAGTTAATCTATGGTGGAGAATGAGCCTGATAAAGGTAAGCATCGATAAATGTGCAAAGGCTATGGAAAGTTGGAAAATGCAAGTTCCCATGTGTTTGTGTATATTCCCATTATATGAGGGTTATAATAGAATTAAAGGGGATAAAGGGTTATGAGTTAAGTCTGCATTGACCAAAGTTAAGAACGGAGGAGTATATATATATATATATATATATTATATATGTGATACAATACATGGGCGTGAGGATTCCATTGTAATACACTTAAAAGTTACATCGCATCTGCCATATCTCAAGCCTCTTTAAAGCCTTGCCACATTAAAATGCCAATTGTGATACGTATGCAGACCTGCTGCAACGTTATAACATGCCCTATTGTAATATCGCATCCATTGCAATATCACAAGCCTTGTTAAAGTATTTTGCCACATTGAAATCCACCGATTACGATATAATTACAAATTCGACTACACCATTATAGCATGGCTTAATCAAATGTCACATTTGTGGTAATCGCAATGTACAAAGGAATGTTAATCTGGCGATTTTGATCCTAGCATGTATAAGATCATAGTTGGCAGCCTTATGTATTTAACTGCAACAAGGCTCGACATAATGTTTTCTCTTAGCTTAATTTCCAGATTCATGGAGAGGCCAAAAAGAAGCACATTGGCAGGCAGCAAAAAGAATTTTGAGGTATGTTAAAGGGACAAAAAGATTTGGAATTTTATATACTTTTTCAGAAAGTTCACATTTAGTTGGCTACACCGATAGTGATTGGGCTGGAAGTATAGATGATCGGAAAAGAACATCTGGTTATCTCTTTCACATGGGTTCAGGAGCCATTTCATGGGCTTCCAAGAAACAACCAATTGTGGCATTGTCTACAACAGAAGCAGAGTACGTGGCAGCTACAGCAGGAGCGTGTCAAGCGGTTTGGATGAGGAGACTGTGAAGAAGTTTATGCCAAGAGCAGGCAACAACAATAGTGATTTTTTGCAACAATAGTTCAGCTATTGCATTGTCCAAGAATTTCGTGTTTCACAAACGAATGAAACAAATTGATACAAGGTTCCATTACATCAGAGAATTGGTGAACAATAGAGAAATCGTTTTATAATATTGCAGCACTCAAGAACAGGTTGTGGACATTTTGACCAAACCATTGGGGCAGAAAAGTTTTGAGTATTTGAGGAAATGTCTAGGTATGATTGATAACCCAACAGTTGAAATTAAAGGGGAGTGTTGAAATATAATTTCAACTGCAACAAACTATTTTTCTTTACCTTTGTTGCGATGAGATCGCAGATCACAAATCGCATGCATGCTTGGAGCCTTTGTCTGTTCACTTGATTTCTCCGATTGCGATGGTGCGATGTGATCTGATCGCATATCACAGATCGCACCATATGTTTGTGCTCCATTTTTTTCGTTCCGCCAAATGCGATTTCGCGATGTGATCAAATCGCAAATCGCATATTTTAAAGGTTGAAGTACAGGCCTGCAAAATGAATTTGATGTGAAGTAAAAGTTTCTTTTACTGCCAGTTTTGTTAGTAAAATAGTAAATGTAATTTACTGTGGGTTGGTAAGTTTTGGTAAAGATTTTAACTTTATAGTTTTTATTCACGAGAGTTTTGTCTTAGGGCATAAGTAAAAAGAATATGAAAAATCATTTTTTTTAAGGTGGTTCTGTGTATGTAATGGAAGCAATGAAATTCATAGCAGTGTGATGAAAAAGGAAAAAAGAACGGAGCAGCGTAAATGAAAATTTTACACACCATTGAATCTTTGAGAGACAGAGTTTTATTTTGTAATGTAGCAGCGTGAATGAAACAAGAATTTTTTTTTTGGCAGTAAATGTAAGAAATTTTTACACACAGCAGTGTAAAGTTTCAAAAAAAAGAGACAGAGTAATTTTTGTGTGGAACTGAAGTGTTCCTGTGAAATCCCTTTGAGAAAGGAAGAAGTTTGTAACAACAATTATTTTATTGATGAATGCAAAGTTTGTTTTCATGTGTGAAACTCTGTTCTACTCACAAAACAATTTTTTTGTTTCCACTGTGTTAAGATCTTGTGTATGTTTCAAAATAGAGCATTGTTCTCTATTCTGTGATTTTGTTTTTGGAATTTTACCAGAAAATTTCCCAACAGGCTCTACTAGTTTAACCTTATCCCCTTCTGTTGCATGAAAATTGAAAAGATCTAATTTTTCTTTAAGTACATTCTTCAGCTTCAGTTTAAATTCCTCCAAATAATTTTTCCTCTCTTGCCTTATAGTTTTATAGATTTCAGTTTTGTTTGGATCAAGTACATCAGGACTAGAATCAAGGGTAAGTCCTTTTTGGGCAGCCTCATTCCACAGGAGTAAGCTCTGACTTCTAATCAGGCGATTGTGGGTTCAAGTCCCACTAGGCTTTCCAGAAAAATATTGAATGCAATAACAAGGGAGCAGTGAAGAGGAAGAAATCCAAAATGCAGTTTCTTAAGAAGAAGAAAAGCCAAAGGAAAAGGTGAAGTGTGATCTGTTGTTGATTAGTCATGTATGGGATTTTGGTGGATTTGGACTCCAAGATGAACTCGTTTCTCGTAAACGATGAACTTGTTCTTGGTAAACCTCGACAGAAGATTGGACTTTCTCACACTAGATTTCACCTTCAATTAAGCTGTGGTAGTTAGCAAATGCCTTTTTTTATTATTATCTTTTTTTAAACTATTTTTTTAAATAAAATTGTTTTATTTTGTATGGTATAGAAAACTACAACAAATAAATTAAATCCTATGCTTAATTTTTTAATTTTATGTTGTTGTTTTTTTTTAATTAAAATCTTTTAAAAAGAAATTAATTTTATTCTATTTTTTTTTTTTTAATCAAAATCTTTCAAAAATAATTTAAATTTTATTCTAACCCTATAAAACAAATCTAGAATTTTTTATTGATTTAGGATGAATTTTTTTAGCAAATGGAGACAAGAATATTGCAAACCATGAAAAAATTTATAGATATCCTACTTTCTGATCCTCGAGATCATCCAAAGGCGCGGGAGGAGAGCATACTTATTTGAAAGATAAAATATTTTCCTACCTACTCTATGCTAATTTGGAATTACAAACTATTATGTGTAATTAGATTTCCAATGCAATCATTCACGTAATACTAGTAAAATTATATTCATTTTCAATTTCACAATTTTAAAATGAAAATATGCAAGCATGATCGAATCTAGTTCTTCTGAGTGTGATTTAATGAAATAAGAACAAAAATGAAATTGATCTAACCTCGTACATGATTGAAACCATTGAAACCACCTTTCGATAAGGCTTTCATAGGCGTGATTTCCACTCTGATTCATATCATGCTGCAACTTCTTTTTGTCCTCCTCAATCTCCTCTTCGAATAATTGTTCCTCATTAGATGTACAAGATTCTTCGAATGTTAATTCATTGTTTTCTTCTAGAGGAGTAGTTAAGATTTTGGCTGTTGTCAAGATCTCTTCTTCGCAGGAAGACGAGATCCTAACTCTTGCTAGGATCTGAGTGAGTTGTTCCAAACTTATACTCATCATTCTTCCATATATACAGATGGATTTTTATTGTTATTTTTTCTTTTTGAGTGAATGGGGTTTTTTGATTTGTGTATCTTTTTAATATGAGAATAAACTTAAATGAAAATACCTAAATTCAATTAACCTTAAATAAAAATGATCCTATATGAAAATGTTTCCTCAATAATTCTCCTAACTAGCTTACATCTAGGTTTTCTTCCTCGGCAATGGTGCCAAAATGTAGGGCGATTTAATTGTATGCTAAGTCCTTGTCATTTAATTTGTCAACCCAGGGGTTTCGTCAACTTAGAAGAAAACCAAAATATATGTGACCTAAGATGAAACTGGTGTAGGGATTTTGTTTAGAATGGAAATCCATATTACAAATCTAAACTATTTTGAAAAGAAAATTATTAGATCTATTTTATGAAAGCATAAAAATGTTTGATTAATGGAATTAGTTTACTTTAGAAGATAGAGAAGAGTATCTTGCTCAAGAGTCCTGGTTTTCCTTCTACAATATTTCCATAATAACATTTCCAAACATCTAAGAAATCAAGAAAGAAAGAATATAAATGAAAGCAAGTAAATATTATTTTCAGTTCAGTTTTTAGCTTATGTAGAAGAGTCTCGTAACTTAAGAGGACCAGGTTGCCCTTCTCACATAAAAACTAGCTACTTAAAGGAAATGAATCTTCACATAAATGTAATCTAGGAAAACATATAAGAAAGTAAGTATTGTTTCAGTTCAGTCTAGCTCATCGAGAAGAGGCTCCTAACTTAGGAGTTCCTGGTTGTCCTTCTCACATAAAAATGGTTCTACCTAAAGGAAATCAATCTCCACACAACAAAACATGGCCATCACATGAATTCATACTGAACTTATCTATAAATATTTACAGCAAAGAAATAAGATGAACATCTAGAATTAAAACTAGTATATTCACAACTGTGAACATTATTCTACAACAAAGTGTACTTATCTTGGCATGGGGATACTTCCATTCCTCAATGAGCACACATGAACAACTATCACACCTTAAGAATCAAACAACACTCATAACTCATGATTTGGAGAAAATGATATTTGGAGTAGCATGATCCAGATTATCCACAACATTATGTTCATTATGTCGACGTTTCAAACCCCAATGGGGGTCCATCATCAAGACCAAAATTGATAGAATATGAATGATAGTTCCTTGAGAGAAGAATCTTCCGACCAGAGTATATATAAACCTAGAAATTGATAATTTTTTTATAGAAGTCGACCCTTACATATATGAATTCTTTTATTTTTATTTTTAATTTATTATAATAATTTTAGTTTAATTATTTTAATATTGATTATTCTAGCTTTATTATTTTAATTGTTTTAACTATTTGGTTTTAATAATATGTTTTTTTTTTCTTGTGGTTCACGGACACCCTGGTCAACGGGTGGTGCTACATCCACAGAAAAATCTAGGTTGTTCGACCTTGAAAGGAATCTAGCCCTGCGGCCCACTAGCTGGGCCTAACCCCAAGGGCTTCGGGGAGAATCGACCCTTTTACCTCATGATGGTGAGGCATTGATTTTGACCAACTGAGCTAACCCTTGGGGCTAGATTTTAATTATATGTTAAATAAATAAATTAATTAATTCATAATCCTTAATAAATACTACTTGTAAGTTTATTTTTATAATGTAATGTAATTTTATTATTTTTATAATTAGTTTTATTTTAATTTATTTTATTTTATCTTAATTAAAATTAATTTTATTTATTACTAAGTTACTTAATTAGTTGATTAAGCTATGAACCTTAAGTATTTAATTAATAGAGATGTAGATTTTTATTAAACTTAATTATTCCGTTGATTATAGGTTAGTTTTATTGTTTTAATGAATTTTATTATTTTTATTTAACCTAAGTGTCTAAAAATAATTTAATTAATATAATTAATTAATAAATTAGTTTAATTAATTAAGTAATTAATTTATAATTTTTTTTAATTTATAATTTCTTTTTTTAAGTTAATTAATCCTAAATATTTAATAAAGAAATATTATTTAATTATTTAACTGATTCAATTAATTAATATAAAATTAATTGATTAATTAATTTTATTTAATTCATTTGTTTCATAATTTCTTTTTTTATAATTTATTATTTCTATTTTTTCAATTTATCTCCCAATGTTAATTTTATTTAACCCTAAGTGTCTAATTGATAAATAAGTAAATTATTTTAATTTATTTGATTAATTAATCAATTAATTAATAAATTTAATAATTTTAATAATTTTCTTTTATCAAATGTCAATTTTGGTTATTATTAATTAATTTTCAATTTTTAATTAATTGTTAATTTTAATTAATTCAATTAAATTAAATTAATTAATTTAATTAAAATTAGTTTAATTGATTAATTTAATTTAATTAAAATTAATTAATTAATTTTATTGATTTTGGGGAACCCATGATACTATGCTTCTAAAGGTTTGGAGGGATTTATTTGTCTAATCAGGGGAAGTTAGTTCCACTAATCTCACTCCCATTGTCCCTGTTGAGGTTCTGCGGAAATTTCATAATTTCGATGGCCTCTCTGATTTTTCTCTTTTGATAATGATCCTCTCTTGCAATTATTTTAGCGTCTTCTAAACACACATGATGTTTGGTTTTGGATGAGTGTTTTGCAAGGGCTGATGTACGGGATCTCCCATTCTTTATATCAGCTCCGTGCTCTTTAAGTCTTATTTTCACAGACCGTCCTGTTTCCTCAATATAACTCTTGCCATAAGAGCAATCAATCTTCTACACACCCTTGAGTTGTTGATGATCTATGTTATCCTTGATTGACCTCATCATTTGTCTTATTTTTCCACATGTTGTAAACCGAGTGTTTATGTTCTTCTTTCTTAAAAGTTTTGCAATATTATCTGTAATCCCTTGGATGAATGGAAGGTATACTTTCCCACAATTTTCATTCCTATTTTCTAGAGGACCCTTAGAGAGGACCTTATCCTGAGCTCTTCTTATAGCATTCCTAATACTAAACCCTTTGTATCCTAGGTCTTTGAAGACAGATGTTAAGTGTTCAATTTCTTCATTTAGGTGATCAGGGTCAGAAATTCTGAGAGCCCTAACAACCATAGTGTTTAAGACGCCAGATTTTTGGCATGGATGATGGTATGAGTCAGCATGTAGATAGCTATCAATATGTGTTTTATTCCTATAGACCTAGTGTCCCAAAAATGATATTATTCATGTTGAATGACCAATCATAAATCTAATGCTAATGAATCATTGGTAACTATTCTTTTCCTTTGAAGGATGCTCCTCTTATTTATACATGAATTTGGGATATCTACTCAATAAATGTAGATCCCTTAAATATGTACTAGATCCATACATGTCTCAACTTATCCCTAAATACTAGATACAAATCCCATGACACATCAAGATCTCCACGATCTTTATCCTTGAAATCTGGTCCACCTCTTGAATTGAAATTCGAATTTGATCTTGGGAGGCCACATAAGGGTGCCTTGGAAGCTTCCAAATGATCTACACATGTCATCAAACTTAATCCACTTTTAGGTATAAGAAAATACATGTTATTTATTGATCCAGGTGGATGTTGGTGGCCACCCACCTATCCCACTTGGACCCCCACAACTATCTCTTTCATTTTTTCAATTTCCTTAATTGTAGCACAATTTACTATTTTTAGCAGTTTTTCGAGTCGTGAAATTCCGGAGCCATTTTGAGGCCCTAAACGACATTTTTTGGGAAAGTTGGGAGAAACATGGGTTATGGACCGATATTTCTCCTCCTAAAGTTATAGTCCTCTGATAGATCTTTCTAGCGAGTTCTTGTGCATGTCAAACGAAGATCGTATGCCAAAGTTACAGCCTCGGGAAGTTGATGTACCAATATACCCAAATGGGGCCCACAGTTTGGTGTTTCATCTCCTAGGGTTAGGTTTTTGGATGTTTATGGTTTTCAATTGTTTATCAATAATAAATAGGCCTTCGATCCTCATTGTAACACAACTCAAAGGCATGTAACCGCCACATCTCTTCTCAAAGATAAGCTACCATTGCCCTAGCTAGTTTATTTCCATTTATATTTGTAAGCAGATTTCAGTATTTTACAGTAATGAATTGAAGTATTATTCCCGTTGCATATCTGTATTTATGAGTATCTATGCAATTTATTGTGTTCCTGATTAAATCCATATCAGTGGTATCAGAGGGGTCTGCTTTTTCTCTGTTTTTCTTTGCATGTCCCCAATGTGGTCATGATATAAGGAGTTAGGGCTTCAACTGGTTGAACCTTTGCAAGAACAACCTCTCAAATCCCAATAGCCTCATATGGCAGATGAAAAAAAATACGAGGGGGCAGGAGATCCTATAAAAATCTTGCTCGATGAAGCCCTCGAGCGATAAGGGAATGCAATGATGGACAACTTTGCCCAGATCCTTCAACGGCTACCTAGGGGCGATGCATCAGCTTCCAACAGCTACTCTAGAAACCCCACACCATTTAAGGTACAAGTTAGTTTTGAAATCCCCATATCTAAGGGTCAAATAGATGTAGATGTTGTAGTTAAATGGTTAAATCTGCTAGAAGGGTATTTTTTTGTTCATGATTTTTCCAGTCAGGAAAAGATTATTTCGCTCTTCTCAAAGCAAACCCCCAAATCAAGGACATGTGGGAAACCTATTACGAGCAGAAGGATGAAAGTACGGGATCACTAATTTCACTCGCACCCACTTGGAATTCATTACGGGATGCCGTCAAGGAGCAATACTACACTGTCAAAAGCTATGAGGACAAATACATAAAGTGGACCACGTTGCGGCAGGGATGGGAACAAGATGTGCTGGAGTTCACAAACATTTTTCATAGCCTTCATACATAGTTGGATATTAAGGATTCTGAGCTGCATTTGGTACTCAAATATTATGACTGCCTACACAGGTACATCTAGGAAGAGATGGAGTTCCTAAACATCTCTTCGCTCAGCACGACATAGTGATACACCATTAAGATCAAGTAAAAGTTGATAAAGAAGAAGCAAGACTTTCGATCTGTGAATCCGAAGCAAGGGAAAGGCTTCCCCAAACTGCAAAACTGAGGACAAAACCAAGATGGGGAAACCCAAGACAACCCGTCAAAGCCACAAGAAAATAACAACACCACGAAGTTGAATAAGGACACAGGAAAGTCATGTGAGTTCCATAAGAGCCCCACTCACAACACAAGTGAGTGTCGGACCAAGTAGTCGTTGGTGGTTGAGTTTAGGGCTTCAGAATCAGATACATATTCTGACCCTGAGTGAGAACCCAACAAGGGGAATGGAAAAGGGAAGCAGATCATTAATGTAGAGCCTAGCGCCAATGTTTCCACTACCAAGATCAAGAAGAATGAGCCTGAAGATCCACAAGAGGAGGAGTTTATTTTCCTCTCACAAATGTGGGTGAAGGGCTCCCCGCTACAATTCATTGTTGACAGTGGGAGCCAGAAGAACCTCATTTCAGTAAAGGTCATGAAGCGGTTGGGCCTATCGACTAAACCACGCCTGCAACCATATAGTATTGGGTGGTTTATCAAGGACAAGATCTCTGAGCCCGCCAACAGTGCCTCCTTCCCTACAACATCAATCCCTTCACATATGAGGTATTGTGTGATGTTGCACCTCCTGATGTTTTTGATCTATTATTAGGCCAACCATACTTGTGGAGGCGACATGTTATGTATGAGTCAAGACCTCGTGCTATCATTATTTATTTGGGTAATTCATTATACATTATACCAAAGGTAGTCCCACCTACTGCCGCCTCCTTGATCACTGCTAAGAAAGGCAACAAGCTCATCTCCCAGACTAGGAAATTCATTTTATATCTAGTTCACTCCCAAAGTAAGAGGAATATCAATGCCAAATCCATAACCCCCGCGAAGGCATCTTCCACGAAGTAGCAGCAGTATATGGATACAGACATGAAATCAGACAGGAACATCTTCTCCTACCCACAAGGACACCATTGCACTATCAGTTCAAGAATTCATTCGTTCTGACTCCTAGAGCACCTATACCCAATGGCCCCATATATCACCGCTCCATTCTGGAAAATGAGAAGTACAAGAAGTGGCATGGTCCTTACACTAGTACCAAGGTTGTTGGGAACAATGATTTGGAGTACAACATTGCCCCACCCCTTCACTTGCACCGAGTGTTCAATGTGGACCACCCTCTACCATGCTTCCCACCAGTACTGGACACATTAGAGATTGCAGAACAGCTCACCAGGTACCAAGTTCAGCAGATGGACGAACTCAATGCAATGGGGAACATTGCTTCCTAAGGGGGGAGGAATGATCTAGGTGGATGTTGGTGGCCACCAACCTATCCCACTTGGACCCCCACAACTATCTCTTTCAGTTTTTCAATTTCCTTAATTGTAGCATAATTTACTATTTTTAGCAGTTTTTTGGGTCCTAAACTTCGGGAGTTGTTTTGAGGCCCTAAACAACGTTTTTTGGGAAAGTTGGGAGAAACATGGGTTGTAGCCCAATGTTTCTCTTCCCAAATTTATAGTCGTTGGATAGATATTTCTAACGAGATATTTTGCCCGTCAAACGAAGATCGTATGCCAAAGTTATGCCACCAGGAACTTGATGTACCAGTTTACCCAAACGGGGCCCATAGTTTGGCCTTTCATCTCCTGGGGTTAGGTTTTTGGATTTTTAGGGTTTTCCATTGTTTCTCAACAATAAATAAGCCTTCGAGCCTCATTGTAACACAGTCCGTAGGCATGATCCGCCACATCTCTTCTGAGAGATAACTACCATTGCCCTAGCTGGTTTATTTCCATTACTATTTGTAAGCATATTTCAGTATTTTACAGGAATGAAATGAATTATTATTTCCACTGCATATATGTATTTATGATTATCTCTACAATTTATTGTGTCCCTATTTAAATTTGGATCATTTCTCTAACTGTTAATCATAAATTCACTCTAAATACGTAAAATTAATAACTTTGAAAAATGTAAATGTAAACTCATGAAATGATGATAATGTGGGTTTATGTAACGATAATGTGATGGAATGAGGTGGAAAAATGAGGATAAATTTCAAAAATAGAGTCAAAGTGAATGTTAATTTTGGTGGCCCAATAGGTGGGTTAATTATAATGGTGAACGACAACCATACTTTATGTATAAGATAATAAGCAACCATGGGATTTGTCCCTGATCATGACCCAACAAGTATCTGTTGATGCCCCGAAAATCATTGCAACAACATCGGGGAAACCACCCGGTCCGGAACTTAGTGCAGCTCCTTTTCCGTTTGGAATAGCGGCTCCGACTGGGGATAACGGGACCAGTTTCCCAAAGATTATAAGTAAACGGGATGAATGGATGATTTAAGATATGAAATGATAATAAACAAATAACTAAACTATAAAAGAAATATAAAACTATAAACTAATCCCGGGACTTATCAATTCGGACAGTACAGCGTTTGATAGCCTATGCTCAATGACAGGCATATAGATGACACTAACAACAAGCATAGGTGTTTAATCATTTGAGATTGCTCTGCGTAAGTAGTTACGCAGAGCTATAATAGCGAATTACTGTACTCAGTCATTTATATCATTGATACATACATGAGAGAAAGATAACAAATCACAAAACATTCAATAGTGATATGAGATGCAGACTTGTTGTTGTATTACATACATGTATTCAATAATAGCAAAGTAATAACACAGCAATTCATATAACTGAAAAGAGAACAGATACAGATAATAGTACCATGCAAGCTGTTTGATCAAGCCAATATATTAATCGCCATGTCGTGGTCCTTCCTTCCAACCAGAAAGCATTCCAAGCAAACGACAATAGTGCACAATTTACTTAAACAGCATTCCAAGTAAAATTAAGGACCAGTGGTCGAGTTTCAAAAAGAATATAGACTGAAGCACAATAGTGAAAACTTCAGCCTTTTAGTCTTTTACAAAATTTTTACGACCCTTTCCAAAACAATGAAAGGGTCTATAGATACTATGCTAATCTAACTACTAAATATCTAAAAACTAAAAACTAAGAAATCGGCATCAAATATCATTTTGCATTTGGGTGATTCGGCAGTCGGCGGTGATGCTTCAGTCAGCTGTCTTTTTGCCTTTACTCTTTCGCTGACATATCGCCAGCATTGGCTCTACTTCTGGTGGAGTATTAAGGCGAGAAGTCAGCTGTGCATCATATGTGGCATCTTGGAAATCGGCGATCAGGTATCGAAGAGCGTCGGTCAGGCAGTTAAGAGCCGACCTCTGCGAATGCGGTTTAATCAGGAAAAGCCAGTATGCATCGGTGGTCAAAGTATTCACTCCAGCAATTAACCGCCCTTGTTCTTCTAGCTTAGGATAATTCTTTTGTTCCAGCTCATTCGTGGTTGTTATGTTTCCAGGCGTGCATTGTGAAATCATATTAGCCAGATACAGTGTATCATTGACTAAATTGATTATGTTTTTTGAAATTGCTTTGCACCTGGATGCTGCCCTCTCTGCCTTCATTACCTGTGTTTCCCATTCTACAAAAAGTATGTTCTTGTATGTTGCATTGATTTGGGTAAAATTAGCAGCTTGCCCCTCTGGAGTATCTTGCCGTTCAATATATTCTATTATGTCATCTTCGGCCTGATCCAAATTAGTTCTGGCTTTCTCGATCTGCTGACATACTGCTGTAGATATATCACAAAGTGACTCAGCTTCAACTAGCTGTTGGCACAAAAGTCTGGTCTGAGATATCAAAGCACTATTTATCAGAATTGCCTCTGCCCTGAAATCTTGAACAGTCTTGGCACCTTTGATATCCTCAAGCTGTGCTGTGAGCTGAACTATTTGATCTTCTTTAGATTTCATTAACAGTTCATTTGATGCCTCCAACTGTGATAATGCATCTGCCAATTCTCGTGCTTTTATGTCACTTTGGTCTATCTTCAGTTGTTCAATTTGCTTGGTCAACATATGATTCTCTTGTTGTTGAGCCAGCAATTGTTCTTCTGCCTGTGTCGCCTTATTCCTTGCCTCTATCACTTCTGCTTGTAATGCATATACCTCATGCTCTTTAGTCTTCAACAGAAGACTAACTTCGGATGCTTTGTCGATGGTTGCTACTGAATAAGCTCCCGCAAATTGCGACAGCTTTGTTAAATCTTCAGAGGGACTTAATTCTCCCTTCCAGACAACATTGCCCGTAACTGTTTGCTCATCTGAAGCAGAAAGTTGATCAAGCCTTCGCCTCTTTCTTGAGCGTCTTACAACAGCTTTATGCTTAGGGCTGTAGAAAATGTCTAGAGGAGGAATTTCCTCTACCTGAAGATCAACTAGGTCCGATGGATTCTGAGTAACTTCTTCAATGTTATGTACTGTGGGTGGGCCGCTGGTTCCTTCAAGAACCGGAGAAACATTAGCATCGGGGGTTTTTGAGACATCTAAGTCCTTGGAGGCTTCTTTACCACTTATAATGGAATCGAATTGATTCCATTCCTTAATCAATTCAGTGTCAACAGAGATTTGCTTACTCTTTTCTTTTTCCTTCTCAATTCTCTGTTGTTCCTCGAACGCCTCCTGCTGTTGCTGCTCTTGTATTCTCCGTTGCTGTTCCTCGAATTCCTTTTTCTGCCTATCTTCCAGTTCCTTCTTTACTTTTTCTTCTTCCTCTCTTTTCCTCTGTTCTTCTATTTCCCTCTGTCTCTGTTCTTCTATTTCCCTTTGCCTTCTTTGTTCTTCTGCCTGCAGCTTTCTTTGACTTTCCTCCTGTTCTCTTATTGTAACGGGAGGTGAATTTATTTCTGGCTGATCAGGCTCGCTTGAGGATGAAGTTGGGGTCGTAGATAATAAGTTTAGAGGCAAAGTTTGCAACCTTTGCTTTCTAAGTCTATTAAATTCAGTTAGTTCCATATCTCCATATCTCATTGCAGCAAGTTGTGTAACTTGACTTATTGATTCAGCACCCATGAACAGGTCATCAAACTGGTCTTCTTGATGAGCAACTTTTGTCAGCTTAGCCTGTTCTAAGGCAATGAAAGCAGTCTTTTTCGGGTCATAGAGTCTGTTGGGAATAGAGACAAGAGGTAGCTTTTGGAGTTTTGCTGCTTCCTTCTCTGCATGCTTATAATTTAGCAATGTAAAAACACCAATTCTAATGGGAAAAGATGGCCATCCTTCCTTCTTCTTATCTTTAAGAGTTTGGGTGACACCTTCAGACATGATTTGATAGGAGATTTCTCGGGCTAACAATTTGTCTGGCATGTATAGGGGAAGAACATGTGGCCTGGCCTTACTTCCAAAAACTCTGATATAAGAAAAACATTCTTCGCCGAACCAATGGGCAACGGCTGGTAGGTCAAAAGAGGCTTCATAGGAAATCCTAGGGATAGGTCTATCAAAAATAGAGTAGTAAACGGGAACCATAAAACCATTGCAGATTTGGTATAAATGGTCTTTGTGAGAAGGTTTCCACAATTTACGATGATACAAATGAATAGGTGTTGGGTCATGGGTTGTCCATCTCCAACCAAGGACAGGGAACTCAGAATTAAAACAAAGGGCATCCATGATGTATGCAGAGTAATAGAAAGGTGGGATTTTTCTCTCACTGACTCTGGTTTTGGCCCTAAACTCACGAATAGCTATAACCAACTTATCAGACAGGATAGTGGCCCAGTCCATAATTATACTATTGACGGCCGCTTCCATTAAGGGAATCATATCAACATGGATATTTGCAGAATCATGAAATCCCCATAGTCTACACATCATAATTCCAGCATAACAGTAAGGTGAAGCCAAAGAGGCATTGGAGTACTTACCCGACATATCCTGCTTGTGTTTTGCTGGATTTTGCCTCCAATCACGGAGAGGTTCGGATGGTGATTCATTCTCTTTGGCGAATTTCTCCACAAATGCTTTGTTATAGACTTGCTCGGGATTGGGCAAATGGTACATTCGTTTCAAATCCTCAGGCCTGAAGGAGCCGAAAATCCTTCTATCCTTAGTAATGAAAGTTCTATTAGTGAGAGGAATTTCTTCAATTGCCCATCGTACTATGTCAGTATAAGGCAAGACTTGTTCTCTGGCTGCTATTCTGTGTAGAAAGGAATCAGCCAAATCTTTAAGAGTTGCCTCGGACTTTCTTAGTTCATCCACACTTGCCTCTGTTACTGTCACTTCTGGTTGTTCTCCTTCTAGCAGATTGTATGTCCCTTGCCATGTAGTACCAGTGAGACCAGTGCATGTAGTATCTGAGATTAACCCTTTCCTTGAAGGTGTAGCAGCTTGGCCTGAGGCAGGTGTCGCAGTGGAACCTGCCATCTTCTTGAACTTCTTTCCCATCATGTTCTGACTTCTCTCGTCAATTGAATTCTACACAAGTGCAAGAGAAATCGTAACAAAGAAATAACAATGACAATCCATAACGGGATAAATATATGATTTGAAGGGTGGCGAGATTATTCCTAAAAGAGGCTGCGGATATAATGATTTGAGAAGGCATCGTATATGCAATGATGATGATTTTACAGCCTGCAGCTCCATAAATGACCATTACTTGAGTTATTAAACCGAATGACTCATAGAACTTCGTTGAGAGTGAAGTTTACAAAGGTAAATCTGTAATGTTCAGAATAAACAGATATCTAATTTCCTAGAAATGATCTCTCTTGCTTCAGGATGCTATTTTTCAAAAAGTAAATATTAATATTATTATAGAGAGACAGATTTTATTTACAGCGAAAGGTCAATGGGAATGTCCCACATTCTTATTCCTACAAATCTTACAAACTATGAAAAACTAACAGGCTACGAAGAGAAGGGGTTACCTCCTCAGTTAAAGAATTTCTTCAGAATTAGACCATTGACAGGGAGAGAATCTCTCACCCCTGATAAGTTTTGCAGAATGAACGTGGAATGGCCTATTTTTTCACAGATCTGAAATGGTCCTAGCCACAGTTTTTGGAATTTGGAATGTTTACCTTTATCTTCATGGGCTTTGTCCCATTTCAGGACTAGATCTCCGACTTCAAATTGTCTAGGACTGGATGAGGCTAGATCGAAAGCTGCTTTAATGACTTGCTGATGTCTTGCATGTGTAACCTTGGCTTTATCCCTTTCTTCTTCAAGTTTGAGGATTTGATCATGTCTAAACTGTATAGAAGAAGAAGGAGTTTCGTCTATGAATTGCACTAGGGATAAATATGGGAGAAGAAGATTGGTTGGTACGACTGCTTCTTTTCCATAAACAAGATTAAATGGAGAGGTTCCTATAGAAGCTTTCTGAGTAATCCTATCGGCCCATAATGCAAACACCAAGGATTTATGCCAGTTCTTATGATTCTCTTCAATTGTTCGCTTAATGATTTTGATCAAATTTTTGTTAGTTGATTCTGCTAAGCCATTGCCCTGGGGGTAGTAGTTAGCAGAATACTTTAATTTGAATCCTCTTTTGATAGCAAAATCAATCATTGCATTGCCTGAGAAATAAGAAGCATTATCAAAGACAAGAGCGTTTGGGACACCAAACCTGGTTACGATGAACTGATCTATAAATTCGATGATTGCTTCCGAGTTTGTTGTCTTCAATGGAACTGCTTCAACCCACTTTGTAAAGTAATCAGTTGCTGTGAGGATATACTTGTGTTGCTTGGAAGATGAAGGATTTATTTCCCCAATGATGTCCAATCCCCATTGTTCAAAAGGTTGTTCAATGTTGATTGGTTGTAAAGGGAAGGCTGGCTTTTGTTGTCTTCCACTGGCTGTTTAGCACTTAATACATTTCCTCACATATTCATGAGCATCTTTAAACAAAGTAGGCCAGTAATATCCAGCATGAATTACCTTGTGAGCTGTTGTATCAGCTCCAAAATGTCCTCCTGCTGGTCCATCGTGTAGCTCTTGCAAAACTTTTTGAGCTTCAGGTTTCTCAAGGCATCTCAGTAATACAGAATCATAGTTTCTCCTGAAAAGCACATCATTAATAAGAGAAAAACTCTTAGCTTTCAATCTAATGGCCCTTTTGTTCTTGTAGGACAAATTGGTAGGTGCATAACCATTCTTTAAATAAAAAATTAGATCTGAATATTGAGATTCGGAATCGGGTATACTTAGCTGATTAACTTCTTGGTTTTGCTCTGTATCACCTGATTCAGGAATGTTTGATGCTCCTGCTAAGATCCTGCAAAAACCTTGACCTTTAACAAATTTTGCAGGTTTTATTTCAAGATCATATTCTTGGAGGGCTGCAACCCAATTTGCTCTCTTTTCTCCCAATTCCTTTTGAATTAATAGTTGCCTAATTGCAGAGAAAGGAACTATTACTTTAGTATGGGTTTTAAGAAGAAAGGGTCGGTAATGTTTGACCGCTTTAAAGACAGCAAAAGCTTGTTTCTCAATTTCGGAATAATTCAATTCGGCGCCCTGAAAGTTTGAACTGAAGAAGGAAATAGGCGCTTCCAAATTGTCGTCATTCAATTGTGTGAGTACTGCTGCGTAAGATAAGTCGGAGGCAATAGTATACAATGTAAAATGATTAGAAAGATTTGGAGTATTCAGAGCTGGGACATTGACTATAGATTGCTTAATATCATGAAAAGCTTGCTTTTCTTCTAATCCCCATCTGAAAATTGAATTCTTTTTAATCATCTTTTGGAGTGGTAGTACAATCTGAGAAAAATCTGGAACAAATCGCTTAACGAAATTAATTTGTCCTAAAAACGACTGCATCGATTTCTTGTTGTGTGGAAAAGGAATTTCAGAGATTTCTTTAATCCTTTCAGGATCTACATAAATGCCATCCTTAGATACAATGAATCCTAAGAGCTTGCCCTGGTTGAGAGCGAAAAAAGACATTTTCGGGTTAAGAGAGATACCATATGTTTTGCATCGTTGAAAAATCTGATTTAAATCATGCAAGTGGTTAGATCTCTTTTTAGAATATACAGTAATGTCATCAAGGTAGACAACTACTGTTCGGTTAATTAACCCTCTAAAGGCTGTATCCATGGCTCTTTGGAACGTCGCTCCTGCATTTATGAGTCCGAAAGGCATCTTTTGGTATGCGTAAGTTCCCCATTTTGTTCTGAATGTAGTTTTTAATTGGTCATCAGGATGAACCAACACTTGATTGTATCCTGAGAAACCATCAAGAAAAGACATTAATTCAGATCCTGCTACCGATTGGAGAATTTGTTCCATGGTAGGCAGATGGAAGTTATCTTTCAAGCTTGCCTTATTTAAATTTCTGAAATCTATACAGATTCTGATGTCGCCGTTTTTCTTCCTGACGGGTACCATATTGGAGACCCAGTTTGAATGTCGGACAGGGAAGATAATCTTAGCTTTCAAAAGCTTATTAAGTTCCGACTTTATCTGGCTCTCGAAATTTGGATGGATTTTTCTCAACTTCTGCTGGATTGGTTTTTGATCGGGAAGCATAGGAATGGTATGTTGTATGATAGATGTATCATATGTTTTGAGGTCATCATACTTCCAAGCAAAAATTTGTTTGTTTTTTCTTAAAAGTTTGATGAATGCTTCCTTTTCTTCTATAGAAAGTCCTAGTCCTAAATTTATATTTTGAGGAGTTTGAGCCGTTCCCAAATTAATCAATTCAAACCTAAGAGTAGAGCTCTGGAGTTTAGCATTAATTATAGGTTTAAACCTATCTTTAATGTCATAAAGATCTTCTAGCTTTACTACAGACTTAGGAATAACATTATCTTGAGAGGTTTGCTTCATTTGAGAGTCGTGCTCATGCTCTTCAATGACTTGATTGTCATAGGACTTTTCTGAGGTCAGAAATTGCAAAATATCCTCGTCATGGTTGAAAACCCTCCAGTTAGTGATGTTATCAGGAACTGAAGGTCTAAAAATTAACTCTACAGAAAATCTATCAAGACTATAGTCTTCGGAAGGGAGGAGCTTTGAGGCCACGTTGGCTAGTAAATCAGCTGCTGAATTTTGCGATCTTGGGATTGAAGAAATATTGAATGCTGAAAAATGCGAAGTAAGATCTTGCACAAGCGTTTTATAATGCTTAAGGTGGCTTGAAAGGCAATGAATTGTATTCCTTACCTGTTTAACGATGATCTCACTATTGCCGAATACTTTCAAATATTGGATTTTAAGGTCAATTGCCTTATATAATCCTTGCAGTAATGCTTCGTATTCAGCTGTATTGTTGGTGCATTCAAATTCTAATCTACAAGAAAGCATTGTCTTTTCGCCTTTTGGACTAACCAAAATGCAACCTGCTCCAGAACCCTCGCTAGACTTAGAGCCATCAAAATAAAGAGACCAAAATAAAGGAGAATCAAAAATATTTACATCCTTTTGATCTTCATTAAAGCATTTGGATAAATTTGATTGTGAAAAATTTTCTACTTGGGATGTACAATGGTTAACTAGAAAAGGGGAAGATTGGGCAACAAAGTTGCCAAAGAATGATTGTGAAGAATAATTTCCCAAAATCTTATTGTTGAAAGCCACCGGCTGGTTTTCTTGTTCAAAATCGGTTACTGTATGGGTCATATGCTTCTCACGGTCGATCCTTATCTGATTCGGCTTACCCTTGTAGGGAAGCCACATATGTGACCAATCCGTGGAAATGTATCCATGCAGTTTCTCAGACCAATCTCTGCTCAGAATTAAACCGTAGAATTCAGGTACATCGGCTATCAAAATATCTATTCTTTGCACTATTCTCGGATCAGCGGACAACCTGATAGTCACAGAATTTATCTCTCCTATGACTTGCACTTTGGTTCTGTCTAACTGTACAATGTGAATTGCTGACTTCTGGGGTTCTATGTTCAGTTTAGAACAAACTGAAGCTGGCATAATATTAGATGAAGCCCCTGAATCAATTAAACAGTTATGCAGATTTCGATTATAGATTTCATAGGTGAGCAAGAAAGGTGGGGTATGGGAATTGGATTTATCTCCAATTAGAACCGAATCGGTAGCCTCGACCATATCTGGAGGGGGTTGTCCTGAATCATTCGCAGCTTTTGAACTGGGAAGAGGGGAAGAGGGAATAGCATTAAATTCCCTTAGGAGCAATTGTTGCTGATGTTTTAATTTGCCTAGCTCAAACATGGTTATGTTTGCCTTGGTCTTTTTCATATCATCGACAATATTATACTCCATATGGTCAGATAGCACCAATGTTTTGGATGTTGAAGGAGAATTAGAAATTGGAGGCTGGTTTTGAGGAATTGCTACTGGATATTTCTTTGTAAGAACTTTTTCTTTTGGTATGGCAGCACCTGCATTCCTTTTCTTTGTAGTTGTTGGGATAGGTTCAGAAGCAATTTTACTCCTTGTAGTAACAGGAAAAGCTTCTTCTTGATTCTCGGTGTCGGAATTTGGGAGTATGAAATCCCACATACCATGGCACTCAACTACTTCTTCTTCATCATCTGTCTGTGAGGATGATTCCTCTTCTTCATCTTCCTGTTCAGAATCTGCATTAGATATAACATTGGGTGGCTTTGTTTCTGTTTTCTTAAAAGTTCTAAACGGTCTTTTGGTTGAAGTTTCGGCCACCTGTTTCTTAATTTCAATCATTTCGTTAGACAATGTTTTGAGGACCTTTTGTAAGCCTTCCATGTCATATGGGTCTTTTGGGGTTTTCTTTTTAGAATCTTCTTTAAATGATACTTTTTTGGATTTTCTATCCTCCAAAACTGCCTTCTTTTCTAAGGCATTTATTCGTTTTTCAACGGCAAGTGCTTCTTTCATATTCTCGGCTAAGGTAGGCTTGCCAGCCCTGTCAACAAAAATGGCTATGTTGGAAGGGAGAGCAGTAATGTACCATTCGCTTCTGATTTGCTCACTTGGCTTAGAAGCAGCGGGGATTTTATTTAAGAGTTTATTGAATCGAGCATTAAACTCTTTTACTGGTTCTTTATGTTCTATTCTCAAATTGGAGAGGTCATTTATTAAAGTCGCCAGAGACCTATCATCTCCATATTTGATAAGGAATTGCTCTTGGCATACAGCCCAGCTGTCAATAGAACCAGAAGGTAAGGAGAAGTACCAGGATCCTGCCAATCCTTGCAGAGTATAAGGAAAAAGTCTTACAACAACATCTTGTTCTGTTACTCCCTTAAGGTTAACAGCTAACATGAAGTTGTTAATATGTTCTTCAGCTTGTGTCCCGCTATCTGGATTGAATTTTGGCAACAATTTTTCAGGAGCATCAGGTAGATCATGCAACGGTCCGGGCATATTGACTGCGCCTGGCTGAGTCCATGGATTTGCCATTGTGCTGGTGATATTAGTTGTTACTACTATTGGGATGCCAGATGACTGGGGAGAAGAAGTTGTTGGAGAGAGAGTAGCTTGAGATGCTGTAATACTTATTCCCTGATGGACAACAATGTGTAGTGGGGGAGTGGATGGTCGACTTCGCAGAGGAGGAGTTGAGACGGAAGATATGGAAGAAAGTTCTTCACTATCAGATACTTCGGTGATCTTCTTTGCCCTTTTCTTCTTGGGTAAAGGGAACTCGGTAGGTTCAATACCAAGTTTTCCGCTTTGAAGTCTGGTAAGTTGATGAGGTAAGCTTAACTGTGAAGTCGCACTGCTTTATGATACTTCAGATTTCTGTGGGGAAATCGAGAAGCTCTGAAGTTTGTGAATAAGAGACTGAACTTCAGGGGATTCAAGACTTAAATGTTCTGAAATATGATGGGTGTGAGCAGTGGGAGTTGATTCTTCTTTTTCTTGATCATGTGCTGGAGAACCAACATGTGATTGAGAAGGAGAAGTGGTTTTGGAGGGGTTATTACTCTTGGAATGGTTTGTGGTCCTAGGCCTACTTGCCATTCACAGTTGATGGCCCTCCTTCTAGCGCCAAAAATGTTGATGCCCCGAAAATCGTTGCAACAACATCGGGGAAACCACCCGGTCCGGAACTTAGTGCAGCTCCTTTTCTGTTTGGAATAGCGGCTCCGACTGGGGATAACGGGACCAGTTTCCCAAAGATTATAAGTAAACGGGATGAATGGATGATTTAAGATATGAAATGATAATAAACAAATAACTAAACTATAAAAGAAATATAAAACTATAAACTAATCCCGAGACTTATCAATTCGGACAGTACAGCGTTTGATAGCCTATGCTCAATGACAGGCATATAGATGACACTAACAACAAGCATAGGTGTTTAATCATTTGAGATTGCTCTGCGTAAGTAGTTACACAGAGCTATAATAGCGAATTACTGTACTCAGTCATTTATATCATTGATACATACATGAGAGAAAGATAACAAATCACAAAACATTCAATAGTGATATGAGATGCAGACTTGTTGTTGTATTACATACATGTATTCAATAATAGCAAAGTAATAACACAACAATTCATATAACTGAAAAGAGAACAGATACAGATAATAGTACCATGCAAGCTGTTTGATCAATCCAATATATTAATCGCCATGTCGCGGTCCTTCCTTCCAACCAGAAAGGATTCCAAGCAAACAACAATAGTGCACAATTTACTTAAACAACATTCCAAGTAAAATTAAGGACCAGTGGTCGAGTTTCAAAAAGAATATAGACTGAAGCACAATAGTGCAAACTTCAGCCTTTTAGTCTTTTACAAAATTTTTACGACCCTTTCCAAAACAATGAAAGGGTCTATAAATACTATGCTAATCTAACTACTAAATATCTAAAAACTAAAAACTAAGAAATCGGCATCAAATATCATTTTGCATTTGGGTGATTCAGCAGTCGGCGGTGATGC
Source organism: Pinus tabuliformis (assembly GCA_031772625.1). Lineage (NCBI taxonomy): Eukaryota > Viridiplantae > Streptophyta > Pinopsida > Pinales > Pinaceae > Pinus > Pinus tabuliformis. The sequence continues at coordinate 640,629,124 of CM062818.1, read as the reverse complement.
TTCAGTCAGCTGTCTTTTTGCCTTTACTCTTTCGCTGACATATCGCCAGCATTGGCTCTACTTCTGGTGGAGTATTAAGGCGAGAAGTCAGCTGTGCATCATATGTGGCATCTTGGAAATCGACGATCAGGTATCGAAGAGCGTCGGTCAGGCAGTTAAGAGCCGACCTCTGCGAATGCGGTTTAATCAGGAAAAGCCAGTATGCATCGGTGGTCAAAGTATTCACTCCAGCAATTAACCGCCCTTGTTCTTCTAGCTTAGGATAATTCTTTTGTTCCAGCTCATTCGCGGTTGTTATGTTTGCAGGCGTGCATTGTGAAATCATATTAGCCAGATACAGTGTATCATTGACTAAATTGATTATGTTTTTGGAAATTGCTTTGCACCTGGATGCTGCCCTCTCTGCCTTCATTACCTCTGTTTCCCATTCTACAAAAAGTATGTTCTTGTATGTTGCATTGATTTGGGTAAAATTAGCAGCTTGCCCCTCTGGAGTATCTTGCCATTCAATATATTCTATTATGTCATCTTCGGCCTGATCCAAATTAGTTCTGGCTTTCTCGATCTGCTGACATACTGCTGTAGATATATCACAAAGTGACTCAGCTTCAACTAGCTGTTGGCACAAAAGTCTGGTCTGAGATATCAAAGCACTATTTATCAGAATTGCCTCTGCCCTGAAATCTTGAACAGTCTTGGCACCTTTGATATCCTCAAGCTGTGCTGTGAGCTGAACTATTTGATCTTCTTTAGATTTCATTAACAGTTCATTTGATGCCTCCAACTGTGATAATGCATCTGCCAATTCTCGTGCTTTTATGTCACTTTGGTCTATCTTCAGTTGTTCAATTTGCTTGGTCAACATATGATTCTCTTGTTGTTGAGCCAGCAATTGTTCTTTTGCCTGTGTCGCCTTATTCCTTGCCTCTATCACTTCTGCTTGTAATGCATATACCTCATGCTCTTTAGTCTTCAACAGAAGACTAACTTCGGATGCTTTGTCGATGGTTGCTGCTGAATAAGCTCCCGCAAATTGCGACAGCTTTGTTAAATCTTCAGAGGGACTTAATTCTCCCTTCCAGACAACATTGCCCGTAACTGTTTGCTCATCTGAAGCAGAAAGTTGATCAAGCATTCGCCTCTTTCTTGAGCGTCTTACAACAGCTTTATGCTTAGGGCTGTAGAAAATGTCTAGAGGAGGAATTTCCTCTACCTGAAGATCAACTAGGTCCGATGGATTCTGAGTAACTTCTTCAATGTTCTGTACTGTGGGTGGGCCGCTGGTTCCTTCAAGAACCGGAGAAACATTCGCATCGGGGGTTTTTGAGACATCTAAGTCCTTGGAGGCTTATTTACCACTTATAATGGAATCGAATTGATTCCATTCCTTAATCAATTCAGTGTCAACAGAGATTTGCTTACTATGTTCTTTTTCCTTCTCAATTCTCTGTTGTTCCTCGAACGCCTCCTGCTGTTGCTGCTCTTGTATTCTCCGTTGCTGTTCCTCGAATTCCTTTTTCTGCCTATCTTCCAGTTCCTTCTTTACTTTTTCTTCTTCCTCTCTTTTCCTCTGTTCTTCTATTTCCCTCTGTCTCTGTTCTTCTATTTCCCTTTGCCTTCTTTGTTCTTCTGCCTGCAGCTTTCTTTGACTTTCCTCCTGTTCTCTTATTGTAACGGGAGGTGAATTTATTTCTGGCTGATCAGGCTCGCTTGAGGATGAAGTTGGGGTCGTAGATAATAAGTTTAGAGGCAAAGTTTGCAACCTTTGCTTTCTAAGTCTATTAAATTCAGTTAATTCCATATCTCCATATCTCATTGCAGCAAGTTGTGTAACTTGACTTATTGATTCAGCACCCATGAACAGGTCATCAAACTGGTCTTCTTGATGAGCAACTTTTGTCAGCTTAGCCTGTTCTAAGGCAATGAAAGCAGTCTTTTTCGGGTCATAGAGTCTGTTGGGAATAGAGACAAGAGGTAGCTTTTGGAGTTTTGTTGCTTCCTTCTCTGCATGCTTATAATTTAGCAATGTAAAAAAACCAATTCTAATGGGAAAAGATGGCCATCCTTCCTTCTTCTTATCTTTAAGAGTTTGGGTGACACCTTCAGACATGATTTGATAGGAGATTTCTCGGGCTAACAATTTGTCTGGCATGTATAGGGGAAGAACATGTGGCTTGGCCTTACTTCCAAAAACTCTGGTATAAGAAAAACATTCTTCGCCGAACCAATGGGCAACGGCTGGTAGGTCAAAAGAGGCTTCATAGGAAATCCTAGGGATAGGTCTATCAAAAATAGAGTAGTAAACGGGAACCATAAAACCATTGCAGATTTGGTATAAATGGTCTTTGTGAGAAGGTTTCCACAATTTACGATGATACAAATGAATAGGTGTTGGGTCATGGGTTGTCCATCTCCAACCAAGGACAGGGAACTCAGAATTAAAACAAAGGGCATCCATGATGTATGCAGAGTAATAGAAAGGTGGGATTTTTCTCTCACTGACTCTGGTTTTGGCCCTAAACTCACGAATAGCTATAACCAACTTATCAGAAAGGATAGTGGCCCAGTCCATAATTATACTATTGACGGTCGCTTCCATTAAGGGAATCATATCAACATGGATATTTGCAGAATCATGAAATCCCCATAGTCTACACATCATAATTCCAGCATAACAGTAAGGTGAAGCCAAAGAGGCATTGGAGTACTTACCCGACATATCCTGCCCGTGTTTTGCTGGATTTTGCCTCCAATCACGGAGAGGTTCGGATGGTGATTCATTCTCTTTGGCGAATTTCTCCACAAATGCTTTGTTATAGACTTGCTCGGGATTGGGCAAATGGTACATTCGTTTCAAATCCTCAGGCCTGAAGGAGCCGAAAATCCTTCTATCCTTAGTAATGAAAGTTCTATTAGTGAGAGGAATTTCTTCAATTGCCCATCGTACTATGTCAGTATAAGGCAAGACTTGTTCTCTGGCTGCTATTCTGTGTAGAAAGGAATCAGCCAAATCTTTAAGAGTTGCCTCGGACTTTCTTAGTTCATCCACACTTGCCTCTGTTACTGTCACTTCTGGTTGTTCTCCTTCTAGAAGATTGTATGTCCCTTGCCATGTAGTACCAGTGAGACCAGTGCATGTAGTATCTGAGATTAACCCTTTCCTTGAAGGTGTAGCAGCTTGGCCTGAGGCAGGTGTCGCAGTGGAACCTGCCATCTTCTTGAACTTCTTTCCCATCATGTTCTGACTTCTCTCGTCAATTGAATTCTACACAAGTGCAAGAGAAATCGTAACAAAGAAATAACAATGACAATCCATAACGGGATAAATATATGATTTGAAGCGTGGCGAGATTATTCCTAAAAGAGGCTGCGGATCTAATGATTTGAGAAGGCATCGTATATGCAATGATGATGATTTTACAGCCTGCAGCTCCATAAATGACCATTACTTGAGTTATTAAACCGAATGACCCCTAAAAGCGTGTAATAGAATTTTTCAAAGGTCTAATCGTGATTGCTCGTTAATTCGAAAGGGTAAAGCTTTAAATACGCATGCATTACCTTATCCCTCCATTTAACGGCATTTCGAAATCTGTGCTTTTGTCAAATCGAGTTTAAATATAACTTTAATGCTTTGAAATAATCACCTTTTGGAACTGAGGTCATCATTACGTGTCATCTCATCGCATCGGAAGTTGCGTGTGTGGCGTTATCACTTGGGAGAGTTCTTTAGCGAATGCCGATTGCGATATCGCATTCGGCGTGCGAATATAACCCCCGAATGTGTACCAATTGCTTTTAGCGATTGCCGATAGCGATATCGCATCGGGGAAATGATGTGAATGTCTTATGAAAATGTGTAGGTTTGTAGCGACTGCCGATATGCAATATCGCATCGGGTCGGAGTGTTAAAACATTTTCCACAAGTCATGGTGCCGTGCCGATAGCCGATTGCCGATATCGCATCGGGAAAAAGGTAAGTGCCCTTTTGTGTGTGCATTGGTTATTTCCGATGGCCGATAGCGATATCGCATCGGGAAAAACCAAGATTGCAACCGAACTTGCGATTACCTTTTTGGACTTAACCAAAAATTGCCTATCATTTGTTCAACAAGGGTTTTTTGCATAAATTTAATTTGATTATCATGCCTTATTTGAACAAGTTTATTAATGCCGATTAAAAATTTCAAAAGGGACCCATTTCATATGTAAAATATTTGTGATAAAAATAATATGAAATGGGGGGTTGTTGTAGGGCACAACAGTATCACAATTACATCAAGAGCCAACCAACTTTCCATGGCCCAATACATTGGTAATTCTGTTGTCGCTACCTTGTTTAAACATTATATGTTCATTCTAGGGATCAACAGAATGAAGAGAAGAGGGAATTAATGTGGAACAGAGCTTGGGAATAGTACGTGTGGAACCATGCCACTGAAATTGCACCTAGGGTAAGCTTGACTAGGCCAAAATTTCGAGAATGATACTAGGGGAATATTCTGCCGAAATACTTTCAAAATATTCTATAGAGAATCTAAAGGGAATCTTTTAGATTCCTTGGGGGTTGTTTTTTTAAGTTGTCAGAACCATTCCAAGTTTATACTCAAATGATCCCAAATTTCAACAAGAGTCTGAAGGTGCAGACGATTTTATGATTTTCATAGCAGCTTTTCTAGAGCTAAGGAAAACCTTTCAGATAATGGAAACTTGGCCATGATACCGGATGGGACTCCTACACCAAACAATGTGAGGTCTAGTTGGGACTTCATATCGAGGAGATGTCCTAAATGTTGGTGGGTCTAATACCATCAACATCTCTAGGTCTAGAAAGAGGGTTGTCAGTTGTTTATGGTTCAATTTCCTCTCACCCCCACTCATCAATCATCTGATCAAGGATGTAACTCATGCCCCCTCTCACCTAGGCACAACTCTGAATTTGGTTAATCCTCACCTCCCAGACATGAACACAGAATTTCATATCAAAACCTCCACTCTATCCATCCCATCGCCCGTTAGTTTTCCAAAGTAGTGGGACTGATCCTAGGAATAAAAGATCTTCGATATGCATCAAAGAAGCGAAAGACCACTCCTATAGGAGTTGTTGTATCATTGGTGGAAGAAGTAGTTCTGGCTGCACTCGAAGGTCTGGAAGAAGTTGTTGAGAACAAAGAGGATCCTCTAGTCTTCCAACAAGGAGAACATAACACCCTTGCGCTCTTGGGCTCAGACTCGGTACAGGGGGTGGAGGGGAAGTCAAACGAGGAGGCGGAGGTGGAGACGAACCAACAGAGACAGAGATGGAACCATCAAACTATGAAGAAGAGGAAGAGGATGATGAAGAAGAAGAAGAAATGGCTAACAAAAACCTATAATGAATGACTCAAGGGAAATTGGCTCTCCCGGGTGCTTTGCACAGGATCCCTAAGCATTCGGAGAGGATGTCGACAAAGTATGACCTTGACAGAACAATGAAGGCAGAAGACCACTTGAAGAAGGATTCTTAGTCATGATGAGAAATCAAGAAGTGTCAAGAAGAGCTCCTCTGTTCGATGACATAAATTTTGGTTTCTGGAAAAAGCGAATGTTCTACTACTTAATGTCCCTTGTACCTAAAGTTTGGAATTCGGTCTTAAATGAGTACATAGCTCGTTCCACTCTTCCAACAAATCAAGACCAGAGGAAAGTATACGTTGCAAATGCAAAAGCCTTAAACTCCATCACTAGTGGAATCACTGATTCTGAATTTACAAAAGTCATGAATTGTAACTCTGCTAAAGGAGTATGGGATAAGCTAATTAGCTTATACGACGGGGACTCCAAAGTTAAGAAGGAAAAGCTTCAAACTCATAGAAGGAAATTTGAAAGTCTGAAAATGGATTATGGAGAAGATATTGCATCATACTTTCTCTGAGTAGCTGAAGTGGTCAACTCTCTTAATGGATTGGATGAAAACATTGAATAAAGCATCATTGTTCAAAAGGTCTTAAGATCTCTCCCTGATAGATTTGACTCCAAAGTAAGTTCCATAGAAGAAGTGAAGGATCTAGATACTCTCAAGATGGATGAAATCCATGGAATCCTCATTGCCTATGAGATGAGAAAAGGTTTCCCAAGTTCCAAAGATGCAGCATTCAAGGCCTCAAAATAAAAAAAGGGGTAAGAAAGGAATGTTAGTAGTGATGACCCTGATGTTGAATCTGAATTGGTGCAATTTGTATGAAGACTGAAGAAGGGATCTAAGCTAAAAGGTACATACCCTCTTATTTGTTTCAAATGTGGAAAAATAGGTAAAGGATAAATATCTTTATTCCTTAGATCTAAGATTAAAATCTCCTCTCCTATACAACCCTAAATCCATATTACCATAGTGCTTTTAGAATTGTGAATTGTAGAGTAGAGAAGGACTTTCTTCTTGATTCCAATCCCTAGTCTCTCTCAAGGAGATTATATTTATACAGGGCTTAAGGTTAAATCATGAAAATAAAATTAGATCCATGTATCTCTCAACAACCAAGATAATAATAAAAGAAATTAAATTAGGTGTCTTCTTCATGTTAAATAATAAGCCAGATTTAAATCTCCTCTATTTGATAAAGTGCCCAGTTTAGCTGGTTGTTGAGTTCGATTTATTTTCTGTTGATAACCCCTGAGCAGATTGCCTCACGAGATCACTCTATTCATCGTATTAGTCTTTTTTTAAGATTTTGCTTCTATCTATTTTCATTTGGATCTCGACACATGGTTGAGTGGTTGTTGATTGAATGATCTATTCGATTTGGCCCAAGTGTTTCCGTTACAACAATCTCCTCATTTTAGAACTCCAGTGTGTCACATGGCAGATAGTGTTAAAAAATCCCAGATCAAACTATTACATCCTCCTTATCGACCCTGGGTTCATCCCTATTTCATTCAAACATAGTTTATTAGTTCTAATATTAAACTTAACCAAAACCAAATCGAAAACTATACACAACAAACTTCCCTCAAAACCATTTAAAATAGACTTTTCAATTATTATAATAGTGGCCGGCATATGGAAGTGACAAGTGACAAGAACCAAGTGCAATCGGAGAAAGGCTCATCGTAACTTTTGAAATGAGACAACACAAAATATTTGTGATATTGTGAAGTTACAATAAGGAGCGTATGAGAAATCATATTAAACTAGTTGTTATAACTATTTTGGGTTCAGAATATTGGAGGTTTAATATCAGAGGTTTTACAATTATTTCGATTAGACATGCATACACGATATTCTTATTAATCAAAACTTAAATCAAATTGGGTTGGGATATCAGAGCGAAAGCTTATCAGGTATTGGAAATCAATGATTATCAGAAATTGAAGATTGTATGATATCAAATATTAGAAATCATGGAAATTGTTATATCATAGTTTAGAGATCTGCAGAGTGGTAAATCGACATATCAGAGTAGAGGCCTTTAGGGATATCAGTTATTGGAGAAAGTGGAAATCAAATATCATGGAAATATGATATCAAAATTCGAAGGTGAGTGAATATCGTATGTCGGAGATCAAAGGTTTTGAGTGTTGAGACATAACAAAACTCTGATAGGGATTCTTTGATATACGGGAGTGGAGGAGAATTGCGTAGTATGGGGGTCTTCCTTCAATAAACTACAACCACTATTAAATGGGCCCAAGACTTATGATATCAGGGACTTTGAAAGGGATCTTTCGATATCATTAACTTCTGGGTTCCAATATGTAGAACTACTTTAACAAAATAATACATCCGCTTTATAATATAATACAAAGCCGGTATTTAGAAACTAAAATAATATAGCCACTATTAATAATAACGAATATATTGGTCTCGAGGGCTATTTTTTATTAATCTATGATGTTTAAAACAAAAGCATATTTACAATTTTTATTAACAAACTAACTTAATCAAACTTAGGAAAAATATAAAAATAAAACAAGTGTAAATAGAAGGCACATTAGACCTAAAATGAAGTAATCAAACTCAAAGCCTACATGCAATAGAAAAAGGGGTCCCCATGTCTATCATGATAAAATAATATGGGAGTGTTATGTTTTCAGTACAACAAGTTCACAAAACTAATCATTGGAATCATTCTCAACATCAAAAGTGAAAGGAAAAGAAAAATTCTTTACACTTTTATGGAGGATCAAGTGCAGACTTATGGTCATCATTAGAATATGACAAGTAAACGAAAATTTTGTTAACATGTTGAAGAAAGGACAAGAGGTATTTGACGAAAGAAGAATAATATTTCTTGCAAAAAATTGAAGCTTTGATACCTCGTCTTTCTAAAATACCCCTCCATTTCTCTATCAACTAAGCTTTGAATCTAGATGTAACATTGATTGGAATTGCTACGAGAATGATACAATCTCCTTGCATCTAACTATTGTCCACCATCACCAATCAGATATGAAATTTTAATGATCTTTCTCAGTGACTATGAAACCTTTCATTCCGCAGCAACAATGCCAAAATGTTATTACTTTGTAATTTCTTTAAGTTGAAGACAGAAAACTAGAGGTAAACATAAGATCACATGTAAGCTAGAATGTTGACATCTAACTCTAAAGAGGGCTCTCTATATCTGAAATGTTCAACTACTTAGATATTAGGCTAAGTATGGTGCTTAGTAGAGCATAAACTTTCTAAGATTTTCTGGGAGGAAAGGAGGCAGGTCCTTTGGGCATGGAGTCATGTCTACCTGACTAAGCTTCCAATTATGAAATGAAGAGGAAGAGGAGGATCTACAGGGGAAGGATAGATAGTCTCTTTAGAGTTTTCAATTTAAATTTGTTGGAGGAGGGTGAGTGGAATACGAATGGAAAATGGCAATAGAGCATCAAACACCAAGATGAATTCAATCTATCATTTAGAAGAAAACATAGAAGTCTAGCAAACTGAATCAAATCACTATTTTAAATGAATTTTGAAATCAATATATTTATTTAGCTAAGCCGGAAGACAAATTTAAAGCATTACTTTCATCGAATATAACTTACAAATAAGAATAGCACATCTACAAATCAAACTAACACAAGAATCCTTATAAATTCCAATTCTGTTCTTCGTTCATTGTCAAAATATATTAAAATAGTGAAGTAAACAATGTTATTTCTCCTCAACCTAAATAACTATTTTCACCTTTACAATCACATCATAAATAGACCAAAATGAGTTAGTTCCCACCTCTAGGGGTTGAATTCCTCATTAAGATTTCAGTTTCTAACATCTGCAATGAAAATAATTTTATTTATTTATTTTATTTTATTTTTTATTTTTTTTTCCTGAAAAATCGGAATCATTTGACTAATATTTCCTAAGAATATTTACATTCAATTTTTAGTTTTAATAGAGCCTATGAGTCATCATATGCTTCATTATATTTACCAAGACCATATTAACAAATTACAAGAGGTTTTGACTTGAAAAACTTAGTCAAAGTCATGACTATTTGGAAACGCACCACCTCCCTTGCAACAAAAGCACAACGACTATATTTTTTGAATATCTCCTAAATGATAAGTCTGATTGAGCTGATTTTTTGGAAGAAAGTTGATATCATCATACCCTTATCCACAATAAATTTGAGCCAAATCTCAATAATGGATCTTGAAACAATCCAAAATTGGATGTAGATGATGATGTTTCATTTCTCTAAACCATGAAGCATTTTGAACTCAAATTAAGTGGTCTGATTAATCTCACTCCCATAGATATGCTATAAAAATTTCATGGCAAATGGGTACACGTTTTAAGAAATATGGTGAAAATACAGTAACCGTGTGAAAGGGCAATGTAGAAGTGCAATGCTCCAAGTTTATACTATATATGACCATCCTATGAACTACTAAAGGTATTGGACTGGTGATAAATGGTCCATAAAAAGTTTTAAACTTGTGATAATACTTCTATGCCAACCACAAACATTCAAACCCCAAAACTTCCTTTTGTAGCACAAGGCGCAACAGATACACAATGCACCTTCATCCACATGTCTTGACCAAACACTGACCTTATTATTGATCCAAATGGCTTGTAGAGGATATTAACGTTCACGGGAACCACTTCATGTCTTAATTCGTGGACCAAATTCCAAAACCATGATTCCTCATCAAAATTTGATGCCTTGGTTGATGTAGCTTCAGTCACTCCCTGAGATGCTTGATGACTTTAGCATGTGTGGACAAACCTTTACATAGATAATTTCCCCCTTAGAAGTTTTATTTCACCATATGAAGCCTCCGACTTCGACAATTTCATCCATAATAAAAAACGCAACACCAATTGAAAAAGCACAACACGATCTATTTTCATGGTTTGAGTGACAGTGAGGTCTTTGGCCAAGTTTCTCATGTTGGTGATCATGTAAACACTACAATAATCATTCCATGTATCCCTTTCGAGCTTCCTTTGACAAAAAATGACAAGACTTCCACCTTTACATCGAAAACCTAGCCCTAATGCTTGGTTTGGATACAAAACCGTTGTGTAAGATGCTTCTTTTGGAAGACCTCTTAGGAAGGAAAGGAACATGCAAGAGGTCTTAATTCACTTGATTGACTGGGAAAATTCCAATATCAGAGTGGCAAAGAAGCATTTGATGAGGGTAAAAACATAAAAATGCAGCGCAAAGGCAAAGCACAACGAAATTTCCAGAAAACACATCAAGAAATAAATTTAGAGATTTTTAGGGTTTCAAGGATTTTTTTAACCACATGGAAGTAAACTGAGTGTCATGCAAAACAAAGGCTTCAAGAAAAACAATAATTTGTACTTGGATACATTATTTGACCACCGGTTTCATAAAAAGGTAGCGCCTATGTGTAAGCGCAACACCTCCCCTACCACCTTTATATAACAACCTCAAATTATCATATATCAAGCTTTTGATGAAGAAATGAGAGGTATTTGAGATGTTTCTGAAGATTAACCATGCAATTCACCTCCCAAGGTGGTCGAATGCAAGATTTATGGGTAATGATTACACTTTTAAATTGAAATGATGAATACATAGCGTTGTCCTCCAAGTTGTTGTACCAATGATGATGTCATTACTATTCAAGATATAACACTCTAACTGACTCAATATACCTTACAAATATGTGCCCATGATGACAAGGAATGGCGACACGACCTTTTCTCATGATTTTTTTTATGAAACTTAACCCTAAACCTACTTAACTCAACGTCTGAGTATATAACAGACCATTGTTGTGAGTGTTGCCACACTTTGACATATTTACAATGAATAATAAAAAAATTATTCCAACCTTAGATCTAAAGCTTGATCTTCCACAAAATCATAGCCACGCCTTTATACTTTTGACAAAATTTGAAAGACAATATTTATTTCTGACTACTATGACTATAGGATACTAACAAGTCCTACACTAGCTTTGATAGGTTGTTATATCTCCAAGTCATGATAGAAGGTCCAAAACATTTATATATGTGATACCCATTATTATAATATCTATGATGTTATTGTATATTGAGCACATTATCATCAAAAATATAGTTGCACCAAATTAATTGAGCCATAAAAATATGCATATATAAACAAATCAATGAACAATCTTACTAGAGAGAACTGATAGTTCTAGATAACCATGTGTAGTATTCCATATGTAAAATACCTCTCCATTGGTATGGATCTTGATACACCATATACATGCATCCCTTTCCATAATTGCTTAAATCCATCAATCCATCATTGGAGGTGGATATCCATTCAGTTTTATTGTCTTCTACCTCGGATTATAAGAGCAAACATTAGATGTTCATTCTTCATGGAAAACATTGGGAGAGTATTTTTATTAATCACTACCACTACCTAAATACAATAATTAGTATTTTAGAGGGAATATGAGTTAACTCCATCCATAGATATAATCAATTATAAGCTCCATACTTCATCCTTAAATTTATGAGATCAAACATCGTTTACATGATTTAATTTTATTGATTCTATTAAAATTCATATAACTCTCGATTTTTTTCCCCTTTACAACACAACTATTAGGTTGGAATAACAAAATCATTGTTCCTTGGAATTATAGGCATGTACCTCTATATATTATAATGAGGACTATGTGCCTTTCCTTTTTTCTTGAATGTTTGTACATATTTTATTCTTCCACATGTATACTTCTATATAGAATAGAATCATTTAAGCATGTGGGGTATGATATGTATTCAAAAAAAAATCTTTTCGACAGATATTTTTACCTCTATGTCAAGAAAGATATTATAAATACCTTATGTTTGAGCATCTACAGTTATTAGGCAACATAAATGTAGACCATCATCTAGCTTGGATAAAATCAACCATTTTCGATGTTAAGTGTGTGACAGTGTTACTTAAATAATTCAGGGAATTAATGGTTAGTCACCTTGAAAGCGTAAGCGTGAAACATGTGTCTTGCTTTCAAGTTGTACAATAACAAGTAGCCCGCTTGTTTAATTTCTTTACAAAATGTTGGACCATGACACGATTATTTTTATTGTTTAAATTAACATTATTATTAACGTTAAGACCAATCATTATACAATAAGTTGTTAATATTTACGTAACTCCAAAGTGAAAACACTTGAAGGCCTTAACGCTATTGAATTTTTGTCCCCTCGAAACTACAATAGCTCTATAGTATCGTCTCATATCCTTCCTTTCGACTACAATAAACTCAAGGCACATTTTCCTATGTAGTGGTTTAAATATGTGTTTTTTTAATAGTTATTATTTATTTTGGTTTTGTGTTTCTAGAATATATTGGAGTCATTTATGGAGGCAATGAAATTGTTGGGATAGCCAAAGAAAGAAGAAGAAGAAAGAAATTATTTTAATGTCCACGAGGCTAAAGATAGCCTATGGCACAGTTTGCTTCTTCATCTGCTTGATGTATTCGGCCCTTTTTTTGTGAAGCTTCACAATATATGCTCCCATCTTCTTGACAAACCCCTCATTAAATAGATTATCCCAAGAGCTAGCTGTCAGCGTATCTGCATAACTTTCCCCGTTGTCTTTGAAGGCCTCACATTCTAAAATGAAATGTTTTTCTCTTTCCACTTTTCCGGAAGAACAAAAAATGCATACCCTTTCCTCCCACACTTCCTTTGGCCTCTTCTAGCGCCCTGTTTCACAACGAAGTTGATGAGAATTAGTCCTTAACTGAGCAATAAAAATTTTGGCTCTCCAAGAAATATTGGCCTCTATGTATGCTTTTGGTTGATGATTATGAGTGGGATTAAACACTTCAATATAGTAATTTTTCTTTCTTCCTAGCTCCTTCTCCCAAGTACGTTTCTAGAACTTTTCCATAACAAAAGCTTTTATCTCTTTGTTGTTTATGGGGCACACGTTCAAGAAAATAGCTCATTTACTAAACCATTTGTTATTTTGCTGCATCCAAGTTTTTTTGCTCTTGCACAATCTATCATTAAAGAAAACCTTAGACCATCTACCCTCTTCCATTTTCTGATTTTTTTTTAAATACCTTATGACTCGCACCATAGAAATTGCTTCAATAGGAGCAATCCCCGTTTCACTTAACAAGATATCATGAGGAACTGCACTTTTAATCTTAAATTTGTTTGTAATCAAATGCTTCTGAATTTTCTTAATTTGTCTCCACTACATGTCGAAAGTACTGCTAGCCCACAATTCACAACCATATAGAATCACTGGAATCACTAGAAGCCCAAAAAGAGTTTGAGTGGTCTTCCAGTCCCATAACTCTACCTCTCTACACCTATTTTGAAAGCATAAAATGCTTTCCAACCCCCCAAAGTTCTTTTCTTTCTACAACCATTCCAGCTTAGATTTTTGTTGAAGTCAACTCCGAGGTATTTGTAGTCTGCAACTTCTTCCAGAATGTTGCCTTTAAAGTAGAACTTATGCTGGTTATGTTTTCTTTTCTTAGAGAAGACCACTACTTTCATTTTGCAGATATTGACTTGCATCCCCACACTTCTACAAAAATGCTCAAGGGATAGTAAGTGCTCTTGAAAACCAAGAGCCGATTTAGCAATTAGAATAAGGTCATCTGCATACAAAAGAAGCCTTATAACAAACTTGCACAAATAGATACCATCACCCCCTTGCGAATTTAACCACTCCTCAAGGTTTTCGATATATAAACCAAAAAGGATAGGAGAGAGTGGGCAACCTTGCTTGACCTTGATATCGCTTCTAAAACATTCAGAAATGCCTGCTTAAGTTCTAATTTTGACTTTCACCTCTTCATACAGCCTATGCACAGTTGCTCTCAAATGTTTAGGAACCCTAAGTTCCTCCATTCTTTGCCAAATTTTATCCCTAGGAACCGAGTCAAACACTTTTCTGAAATCAACAAAGCAACAAAAGACTTCTTCCTTCTTCTCCCAAACTTTTTCAATGATGTGCCTTAAATTTATGCAATGATCAACTGTGGAATGCTTAGGTCTAAAACCTGCTTGCCCTTTAGCACGCTTATTTCTTTCTTCTGCCCACTTGCTAATTTTGTTTTCTAACATGCTTCCAAATAGCTTTGCAAACAAAGGGTTTATCATGATGATCCTATAATTGGAGGGATTATTGATGTCTTCGCTCTTGAAAAGAGGTATTTCCAGACTAGTTGTCCAATCTGTGGGAAGCCCTTGTTGTATGATGTTGTTGAAGGTTTTTGTAATGTGAGGTGCAAGAATCTTTGAGCCCCACTTTAGATATTCTGCTTGGAGTTCAACTAAGTCTTTTTTTTTTCCAACACCCAATTTCTTGATACCCATCTCTACCTCTTGTACCATGAAGAGTTTAGTGTTAGTGTTGACCAAGGGGGGAGGGTCAACCTTGGGAACCCGCTCGTAGAGTTGTCTTGCATAGTCAAACCATTTAGAAGCTGTAATATTATTTCCAATTTGTATCTTTTTCGGTTGGAGCTCCTTCCAAAATAATTTGGGATTATTTTGCCCAAGGAAGATTAGTTCTTCCCTCCTTGAAAACATGAAATTAGCCTTTTTCTTGCTTAGTAAATGCTTGTAGGATTTGAGCTTTACGTTATCCTTGTTTGACTCTGTCCACATTCTCCTTGCCTTTTTGCATTCCTCATCAAACCAAGCATTAACCGGAATGCAATTTGTTTCAGACTTCTTAATTTTTGTTCTTTTGCACTTTGCAAGTGCGCATTGAATTAAATGTGTTAATTCATGACTATGAAGGCTGTGAGTTGTAATTTTCTCCTTCTCAAAGAGTCTCTCTAGTGTCATTTTGAAGGTATTACAATTTTCTGGGGTCAAAAGAACTCTGCCTTGTGGGAGATTTTGTTGGACATGCTGAATTTTTGACTCTAACTGTTTCTTTCCAATCCAAGAGAAACATAAATAAATTGTCTTGTGAACTGATTTCAAATCCCACAGCTGATCTCCAACCAAAACTTCTTCCATTTTCTCACACAAACCATGCGAGAAAATTACATAATCTACCACACTTGCTCCACTTTAAGTATTGCAAGTGAAATTACCGGACTTTTCCCATCTAGTCAAGCCATTATAAATGAATAAATCAAAGGCCCCACATAGAGTAAGCAATTGTTCACCAAAGAAATTGTAGCCCTTGCCCTCTGAAGTTCTTTCCCACTGATGATGGCTTTCTTCTGTAAGAGAAATAGGGTCACAATCATCTTTACAACAAACAATGCTAGCTTGCCCACTTGTAGTCCTAGCATTGAAATCCCCCACTATAAGGACTTCACCTAGCTGAGAATATGTTGCAATATCCGCTTTTAAATCTACAAATGGATCTTTATGGTCAAGCCCTCTACCTTTGTAGATTTTTGAGACCTGTGGCGCAAAATAACATGCTGCAATTCTGATGTGGTTTCCATTTTCTGATATTTTAAACCAAATGAATTGCTTATTTGAGTCTTCTTTTTCTAACTGAATGAGACGACCTTCTTTCTCCCTGACTAAAACCATGATACCCCCGTGCCCTTTGCCATTCCCTGTTGCCTTGTTCCACACTGCCATCTTCCACTATCCTTCAAACAAAGGTGTCTTGCACCCTTCATGCTCATGTGTTTCTATGAGGCAAATTATGTCTCTATTTTCCGCAATAGGCCCCAACCCAGGTCCTTGTCTCCATGGGTAACTCTGCAGTTCCAACAAAATAATCTCAAGGAAACGTGGGTATGGCTTAGAATCGGGTCAAAAAAAATTCAAAAATGATTTTGTAGAGGGAGTGTTTGAATCATGTTTTCGATGGTGGAAAGGATTCAACACCATCAAAAGCTTCCTAAGACACCTAAAATTATGAAGTTTGACAACTTTTATTTAGATTTACAAAATTTTCTCTTAAATTTTTTCAAAATACAATAGGAATTTCCCTAACTTTCAAGGAAAAAAATCATAATTATTAGACTAGTATAAATATATTTATTTAAACTATCTTAACTAATTATATATTTTCTTAAAAAAATCCAGTTATACCATTATAAATAAGTTTATAATTTTTAATATTTTATATAGTATTTTCAATTATCTAAAATATATATTTTTATAAAAATAAAATAAATATTTAAAACTTTGGATTTTGAAAATTACATTATAATTTAAAACATATCTAGTAAATTTTAACATAATTCTAAAATTAACTCCAATACATAAAAATAATTGTGTCATATTTTCAACAAATCTTTTATACACTCCCTTTATACAATTCCACATTTCAACCCTACACAATAACTTTTGGAAAATATAGAAAACAATTTCACATTAACCATACACAATGACTTTAGGAAAGAACAAAAAAAACTTAATAGTGTCTCTACCCAAAAAGCTCATCTAAAATGCGTAGTTTCTGAACAAAAACATCCGAAGGCCAATAAAAAAACAAAAAAACAAATCTCGAAAACTGCAACTCGATCGATTCGCATTTGATTGTCCTATTTGAAAAACATGACAAAGCTTGAACATATACACTAGTATTGAATATTTTGAAATCCGAAATTTCACTTGAGGCCAAATGAAACATGCGTGAGTTTTTTATGTTGGCACTAAACGAAAAGTGCGGTTTTAAAAGAGCAATAGGTCAAACCACCGATGTGGGCGGAAAAGGATTTTGAATTGAGATGGTAAAACAAAATTGTGGATATTTTCTATGGAAATGATAAGGAGATTCAATCAGGTCCTATCATTCCAAATACCTGTACCACAAACATCTTCCAATAAATTTACAGATATTCAGTTTCAGTTCGCTCAATTTTGCATTTGTATTGATATCACCAAATTCACCTTCATTGGCTCCTGCGACAGAAAGTAGCATAAACTTTTATGGAAATTTTGAAAACTTCAAAGAAGAGGAGTAACTTGCCGGAAAACGCGTAGCACTGCGTATGAAAAAATGGAAGCTAACGGAATGTCGTCATTAATATGTAATTAATAGCCTTATCTCAAAAACAGCAAGACTGTTAAAAAAATTACGTTAAAGTGCCGTGTGGGGGGCTCATCCTCGAAAAGCAATTAACCTTTGATTTTCCTAATGAATTTGGATTGCAGTCATCTAAAGAGGGGAGGAATTGTTTGGATAGTCAAAAGTGATCGGAATTTGAGTATTTTTTTTTATAGAGGTAGTGTTTCAATCGTGTTTTTGATAGTGAACATGGATTCAGCACCATCAAAAACATCTAAAACACTTAAAATTTTGAAGTTTAACAACTATAATTTAGACTTACAAAAATCTTTGCCGGATTTTCTTGAAGACCGGAATTTCCATAACTTTCCGGAAAGTTAGACTACACTATTTGGATTAAAAAAGAGATTAGTAGTGGGAAAGTCAAAGAGATTAGTATTAAGGAGAAGTATAAATTGCCTAAAATTTTGATTTGTATTTTTGATTGTATATATAGATTTAATATCCTGAAAAACTTTTACACTATTTAAATTGTACAGAAATTACCTATCTAATTTTTTATTTCAATAAATTTATGCCAGGTTTTAAAAAAATTGAAAAAAAACTGCACCTTGAAAACATCCCAAAAATATCAACGAATACAACCAGTTTTGTGTTCCATGTATATAAATGTATTGACAATCAAAGGCATTTATAACAAGAGTTTTGGCATAAATCACATGTAAAAAAACCTTTGTCAACGGGTTTCGAACCAACTAGTGTGGTTCATGGCCAGGACAAGTTCAGGAGTCAAGCATGGCTGCATATTAAATAGGCACAGCAGATCTTCCAAACGACTAGATTGACTAGATTGACCATGAACTGCTATATAAAAAACAGCAAAAATATATAATAATAGTAAAATGTTAATAAATCAAAAGTAATAACTTATAGTAATAAAATAATATTATAATAATAGTATATAATTTTCTTTTTAATAAATAATTTTATATATTATAATATATTGGAATGTTATTTTAATTTATTTTATTTTATTAATATATTTTTCTTTGGTTAATAAATTAATTTATTTAATTTTTTTTTATTTATTTAATATTTAAATCATTAAGAATAAGAAAGGGAATTTTTAGAATATTATTTTATTTTATTTTATTTAATGTATATATCTTTCATTTACTTAATATTTAAATCACTAAGAATAAGAAAGGGAATTTTTAGAATGTTATTTTATTTTATGTTATGTATATATCTTTCCTTCATTATTAAATTACTTATTTAATTCCTTGTTATCGACGGTCGAAATTCGTAGCTTTTTGAATATATTATAAGGATAAAAATATTAAATAACATCAAAAACGTAACATATTTGTTTTTTCCAAGGGAATGAACGATAAGTGCAAGTCCCGATCAACGGTTTTAACGGTCCATAACATTGATGGGGAGAATCTCGTATACATTTCACCATATCAATGGGAATATGCTCAATACTCAATGAATCATAAACAATTAAAAGCATTGTCGTTGATTGGGACAATCACTTTATTTTATTATTCATTTCCACCCTTACATTCCAGAGGAACCAATGGCAATTTGAATATGCTCAATACTCATTGAAAGCATGAATCAGAAGCAAGTACATGCATTACCATTAAGGAAAGAAGATTCTTTTAGATTGATTATTAATTCTAATAAAAAAATCAATTGCAATATGCTCAATACTCAATGAATCATAAACAATTAAAGGCATTGTCGTTGATTTGGGACGATCACATTATTTTATTATTCATTTTCACGATTACATTCTAGAGGAACCAATGGCAATTTGAATATGCTCAATACTCATTAAAAGCATGAATTAAGCAAATACATGTATTAACATTAAGAAAAGAAGATTGCTTGTTAATTCTAATAAAAGAATAAACTGTTTTAAATTGTTTATTAATTTTTTATAATTGAACCAATGGCAATTTGAATATGCTAAATATCATGGAGAGCATGAACCATAAGAAAATATACATGTATTAACATTAGGGAAAAAATTCTTTTAGTTTGCTTATTAATTTTAAAGGAAATAAATTATTTTAGATTGTTTATTAATTTTTTTTAATAAGTGATTTATGAGGTTCGAATATATATTTGTTTCTGGATTTTTGGCATTTGTGGTTCATTTCTTTTGACCTTAGTCTTATTTTAGACAGTTTATTAATTTTTTTCTAATGAGTGATTTATGAGGTTTGAATATATATTTGTTCCTGGATTTTAGGCATTTGTGGTTCATTTCTTTTGAGCTTAGTCTAGGAGTATCCACATTAGAAACTATATTTCTGTCAACGTTTCAAATCCCAACAGGGATCCATCATCAGGACGAATGTGAATAATGATAGAAGAAGAGCTCGTGAAAGGATAAATGAAAGTCTACTAATAACTTTATTTTAATTTTAATATTAATTATTATTTTTCATTTTTATTATTAATAATTAATATCCTAAATAGTAAATAAATTATTATTATTATTATTATTATTTATAATTTATGATTATCATAATTAAATTATTCTTAGTTATAGATTTAATTGTTAATCATGCTAGTTTAAAATTTTTATTTAGTTTTTAATTATGAAAATAATTTATAATAATAATTATTAATTTATTAAGAATAATAATTATTTTATTCTATTCTATTCTATTTTTTATGATATAATAAAATAACATAAGTAGATTTTATTCTTAGTTAGGAATTGACTATTATTATGATTGATTTCTAAATATTATTATTACTATTAAAATAACCCTAAATTTTAATACTAATAATTATTATAAAACTTAATACTAGTTTTAAATTTTTTACAATTAATATTAATAATTATTGATTTATTAAAAATAATATTTATTTAATTTTTATTTTTAAATGACAAATTTTTTATCATAATTAAATTATTCTTATTTATAGATCTAATTGTTAAATAATACTACTTTACAATTTTTATTTAGTTTTTAATTATGAAAATAATTCATAATAATAATTATTAATTTATTAAGAATAATAATTATTTTATTCTATTCTATTTTATTTTTATTTTTATTATATAATAAAATAACATAAGTAGATTTCATTCTTAGTTAGAAACTGATATTATTATGATTCATTTGTTAATATTATTATTTATTAGTAATACAATTTAGGGTTATTTTAATAGTAATAATAATATTAATAAATCAATAATAATAATAATCAGTTTGTAACTAAGAATAAAATCAACTTATGTTCTTTTATTATATTACAAAAATAAACTATAAGGTTGACTTGATAGCAAATAAACTAAAGTTCATAAGTGTGCTGAGAAGAAATTATTCTACATAGATTGTGAAGAGGAAGAAGAAAAGGGACAAGAAAGGTCAAAATAAGAGGATATACTCCAGGAATAAAGGCTATATAAAGAAGAAATGAATCCGACCATATCTTGTAATGCATTGGCTGGAATTACCACTCCTCAAACCATCAATATAGAAGGACATATCAAGAATAAAAAGGTAATAGTGTTGATTGATTCATGAAGTACCCACAATTTTATTCATTGTAAGATAGCAAAAGACTTGAATTGCTTCCTATATCCAACACCCGAGTGTCAAGTGATGGTTGCAAGTGGCGCAATGATAAATTTCTCTTAAAAGTGCCATAATATCAAGCTATCCATGGGAGAATATGTATTGAATAACCCAATGCTTTCCACTCCAATGGGAGGTGTTGATGTTGTACTAGGAGTCCAATGGCTACAATCCTTGGGTACAATAGCTCTTAACTTTCAAGAACGTTTCATGAAATTTTCTGCAGAAGGAAAGGAAGTTGAATTGAGGGGTATTCCAGGGAAGCCAGGAAATATAATTATCTCTAACGGTATCACAAAGCTTCTAAAAAAGGAAAAACGAGGTGTAATTACACAGTTATGTTTGCTAGATGTTTCCACATCGAAATCATCTATTTCTCTAGATCTCCAAAAAGTCGTCAATAATCGTACCAAGGTATTTGAGACTCCCAAAGGTCTCTCACCTATTCGTGATCGTGATCATGCTATTAATTTGATTCCAGGAAGTGTTCCTCCAAACGTCAGGTCGTACAGATATCCCTATGCCCAAAATAGTGAAATTGAACATATGGTTGCAGAAATGCTAGAGGCTGGTATAATTCAACCTAGCCAAAGTTCTTTGTCTGCTCCAGTAGTATTGGTGCGCAAGAAGGATGGATCATGGTGCATGTGTCTAGATTATAGGAAGATCAACAAGCTCACTATTAAAGACAAGTTTCCCATTCCTTTCATTGATGAATTATTGGATGAATTGCATGGATCAATTTACTTCACCAAGTTGGATCTTCATTCAGGATATCATCAAATCAGAATGAAGACTGAAGACATTCTGAAAACAACATTTAGAACTCAAGAGGGTCACTATGAATTTTTGGTCATGCCTTTTGGCCTTACTAATGGACCTTCTACATTTCAAGGTTTGATGAATTCCATTTTCAAACCCTTCGAAAATTTGTGTTAGTATTTTTTGATGATATACTAATCTTTAGAAAGTCTTGGAAGGATCATGTTGAACATGTTGACAGGGTGCTACAACTATTGGAGGAGAAACAATTATATGCAAAAAGATCCAAATGTTTCTTTGGAGTACAAGAGGTGGAATGTCTGGGTCATATTGTATCTCATGAAGGAGTTAAGGTAGACCCTAGCAAAATTAAACCATTAAGGAATGGAAAATGTCCACATCCATAAAGCATCTGTGAGGATTTCTCGGGTTGACAGGGTATTATCACAAGTTTGTTAAGAATTATGGGAAAATAGCAGCACCTCTAACAACATTATTGAAGAAAGATGCATTTTCATGGACTCAAAAAGCAACAAAGGCCTTCGAACATCTTAAAGAGGCAATGTGCCAAGCACCGGTCTTAGCTACACTAGACTTCACAAAAACCTTTATTATGGAATGTCATGCTTCAGGAAATGGAATTGGTGTTGTTTTAATGCAAGATGAAAGAACCATTTCTTTCAAAAGTCATCCAATCAAGGGAAAGTATTTACACAAAGCTATTTATGAGAAGGAAATGTTGGCAATACTACATGCACTTAAGAAATGGGAACCCTACCTAATGGGAAGACACTTTAAGGTAAAAAAGGATCATTATAGCCTTAAATACTTTTTATAACAAAGATTATCCTCTAAAGAACAAAAAAAATGGGTCACAAAGATGTTGGGTTATGACTTTGAAATCATCTACAAAAAAAGGAAGCAGAATGTTGTGGCAGATGCACTCTCAAGAAAGGATGAGGATGTGAAGCATTGTTGTGTGTCATTTCTATTATCCAACCAGATTGGATAGAAAAACAAGGGAGGAATGGAAGAATGACGAAGAAGTGTGGGCACTTATTCGAAAGTTACAACAAGATTCCAGTATATATGATACATTTAGCTGAAAAAATGATTCCTTATGGTACAAAGATCGCTTATACCTCTGTAAGAATTCCCAACTCAAACAAAAAATTCTTCTCGAATTGCACGCTTCACCCTTAGGAGGGCACTTAGGATTTTAAAAAATTTACCACAGGGTTAAGAAGGAATTTTTTTGGGATGGCCTTAAATCGAATATTCAAAATTCTGTGGCAAAATGTTTGGTTTACCAACAAAATAAAGTTGAAACAATTAAGACACCAGGTCTATTACAACCTTTATCCATTCCAAGCCAAGGTTGGGAGGAGGTTTCAATGGATTTTATCATAGGTTTACCCAATTCTGAGGGAAAGAGTGTCATCAGGGTGTTAGTTCACAGAATTACCAAGTATGCACACTTTTGTGCATTATCACATCCATTTAAAGCTGGTATAGTTTCTACTGCATTTATGGAAAAAATTCAAACACTACATGGAAACCCAAAGATTATTGTATGTGACAGAGATCCCATTTTAACTGGAAATTTTTGGACAAAACTATTTTCTTGTCTTCGTACTCAGTTAGCTTATACCTCATCTTATCATCCTTAATCTGATGGGCAAACTGAGATAGTAAACAAATGTTTATAGTAAACAAATTCCAGAGTCTTTATCTGGAATTGTAACCATTGGTCCTTGAGATATAGGCCATAGGATTTTTCTGGTGTTCTACATTGCAATGCCTCCATGGATAGGCTGGCCATGCATGCCAGTTGAGTCTCTTTCTCTTGCAGCTGCCTCCTTACAATTCATTTTTAGTTTCAAGGTGGCTTCTTGTAATTGCTTCCCTGTCTCTGAGAGCACTCAAATCTCTGCCCATTTCTTTGATTTTTCTTTTCCATATGGCCAATATCCTCAACTCCTTTGGATTTGGCTATTTGCATCCACCTATGTGTTCTTATTCTTTCTTTCTCTAATTCAAAGAGTAGTGGAATTGCAAATTTTTGTGGGATTATGCTTCCTCCCTCAAGTAGATTGTAATAGGAGTCAATACTAGGCTAGGGATCAGGTTCTTGTAGCTCTATTTCTTCCTCCTTTACCTGTGGTTGTCCTCCCATCCTTTTCTCAAGATTTTGGGTCTCTTGTGGTTTTGACAATGTCTCCTGTAGAACTGTCTGGGCCTCCTGTAGGACTATTTTTGGGTCTTGTAGTTCTACCTTTTCTTTGCATGTGGAAGATCTCGGAGTCACCCTTTCATATGCGATAGGTTCCTTGGAAGGGGATTATTTCCCCTTAACAGAGGGTGAATCTTCAATTCTAATTGGCATTTTTGAAGAGGGTTGAGGTTTGCCTGTTTTGATTCTTATGCTCTTACTAGCCCTGAAAAACATGGAGGCCTATCTTCTCCTTTTTCGCTTTGTCTTGATTGGTGTACTGAGGGTAGTGAGGGAAGTTGTTGCCTCCCTTTCCAGAGTCTCAAGGGACTCTTCTCCTTCTTTTACCTTTTCTGCCTCTTTTTGTCCTCCTTTTATCTCTTTTTCTATCTCTTTTCGCTCTGTTTCTTTCTGCTTTGTTTCTTCAACTTTCTCCTCCTCTATTTCAGTTCCTTCATCTTTCCTTTCTTGTTCTTCTAGTCACCAATGGCTTCACCTTCTCCCCTTTACTGACCTTCCTCCTCACTGCCAGTAGGACTGACATCATAGGTTAAGGCCTTTATGTCATCCTCGGCTATCATGTTTCGGAAGACTTCCCATGCTATAGGGAGTGTAAATGTATAGAGGGATTCTTCCACTAGGATTTTGATTAACCCATGGTGAGCTAGCTACTCTGAATTCCCTGCTTGAACCTTAGTGCTGGAGTCAATGAGGGACTGTAGGAGCAAGTAGGGGATGCTAAGCTTCTGAGGTGTTGGAGTGTCCATGCCATACCTTAATTCATGGAGGATTCTAAAGTGATAACCATAAACAATGTTGTACCTCCCCTTATAGGAAATGTATTTGATTATTTGGTGGCTAACATTATCCAAAGGATATGGTGTTCTAGCCCTTCTAATGCCATTTTTATCCTCTACAAGTGTTTCATTTTTTCGGAAAAAAAAAAAAAAAAAAACTTGGCAGCCTAGCCAATTAGTTTCTCATCCTTACTCTAAGGCAACCCAAGAAGAAGGGTAGTGACCCTACTGATAAATTCAGGGGTTATATCCATGGAAATACCTATAAAGGTGACAGTGGCATGAGTTCTTGTGTGGGGTACTAGAGAGAGAAAACTATTGGGCAATCGCCTCATCAAACCCCCAGAATTTCTCAAAGAAATTCATCCACTTTACCCTTGTGAAGATGTCCACCACTTGTGGATGTGCATAGAACCTAGTGGAGTTAGTGGGCTCATTTCTCATAAACCCTCCTGTCATTTTTTTTATGCTCTTTTGAGAAACCAAATTTGGAGATGGAGACAACAGTTTTTGAGAAAAATAGAGAAATAGAGGATACTGTGTTTTTTTAAATAAGCCAAATTTTTATTTATTTATTTTCTCCTCTCCTAAAGACTTTATTTCCTCCTCAAATTGAAACCACTTCTTGCATATGTTGATATTCAATAGGCTGCATGCCTGAAACCTACCTCCTCAAACCAAAAATCATGCTAAAACTCGTGTTTTCTCCCTTCAAAACAACTCATTGCCCTCTTGTAGAAGCCTGTTGTCCCTCCTGTAGAATTCTTGTAGGTGCTCTTGTAGAACCTGTAGGTGCTCTTGTAGAAAATACCAAGAGTAGGAATATGGGAGAGATCAATGGAGAATGATGGTTACGAGGCTGTGGGGGCACAAGGAGACTATTGTAACTGAGTTACAAGGAGAGAATGAGGGAAAAGGTGGTGAGAATGCTCAAGGAGGAGTACTTATTACCCTTTATGGATATTTCCGGTGATGGGGGCTGAGCTGGAAATGTATACATTGGCCATATTAGAACTGTTGGTCCCCACCTACCTTGTCATCATGGCCCCTCCTTGTAATCATCCCTCATTATTGCATCAGAGTTCACACTTCCTCCACTACCTCTACTTGACATCTTTCTTGAGTTGACTGTGCACACGTGTGCGTGACATCACGGATGAGTGGAGTCAACTAGATGAAGGTGGCCAAGTTAACTGGCCACCATTCCCTTATTAAACCTCAACCATCTCATTGCTTTTGCATGACTTCTAATCACACAAATGCAAACAGAGGAGCGGGTTAGTTACTTACTTGTGATCTGAATGTATTTGTTGTGAGGTACTGTGGCTCTCTCTATAGCATGCCTTTATTTCTTTTGATGCATGTTGTCTAATTGCTGATGTGTGGTTGTGTCTTGTGCAGGTTCTTCTCTAGCTGGGTCTGAGCTTTAGGTTCCTTCTCAACCTTCATGTGTGCATTCTCCTACTGCTGATGCTGGGTTTTGATGGGATCAGCTACTACAGGAATTCCTATAGGAGCTCCTGTGGCTATTTCTCCCCTTAAAACCTCAGATTCTTTCTATGCTTGGAGCTTTGAGGATGATGCCAAAGGTGTATATATAGATGGAGAGGTAGTAGGTAGGCTTCAAGTGAGGTGGATGGTGCTGCTTCCTCTCTTATTTTTTTGTTTTTTCTTTTCCTGGAAAATTGTTTTTTGTGTTGTTCTTGGACAAGAAGAAGAATGATGCTTGGGCCGTGATGTAGGATTGGAAATGATGGAAAGGATGTTTGAATACTGTAGGAGGGTTTATAGGTTCTTCATGAAGCTTCTCTGTCCCTCAAACTGCCTTTTATATCCATTTCTGGCTCTCTGTAATTCCTAAAGGAGCTTCCTGTAGAAAACACAGTTTTTGAAAAAGAAGCACAATGGGGTGAAAGAAATGCCAAAAATGATGGACAAAAGTGTGGAGAAGGTAGGAGAGGTGCTAGTGTGGATGTCAGGGTCCCCTTGGCACCTTCTTCTACTTCCTGTAGTCCTCCTACAAACCTGAAATTCAAATAAAAATTCATTTTTCTTTTTCCTTTTTTCCTTTTTTTTGAAAACAACTAGGGTGCCTCAAGGAGGTTTTTACCCTAATTTCCTGCCCTGGGCACCTCCAAGGGAGCTTTTCACCGAGCGATCTTGTTCCTTTTTCTCTTTTTTTTGACATCACTGGGCCGCCTCAAAAGAGGTTTTCAACCCAATGATGGGACTAAAGTGCCTCATGGAGGTTTTCACTTGAGTCCTTATTTTCTATTTCTCTTCTTCTTTTTCTTCAGTGAGTGGGTGAAGTGGAGGCTAAGACATGCTCCACTACCATCACTGTCTTATTCAAATCTTCAATGAACTCTCGCTCAGAGAGGGGCTTCCTATAGACTTTGAATTGATTTCCATTAAAAAGCATGGGGATGGCTTCATCATCAATGGTTCTTATCAGAATTGAACCATTGTCATTGTGTTTCTCCATAGTGTAGGGTCCTAGCAATCTTGTCCTCAACTTGCCTTTGAAATATTTGTATCTCGAATCATAGAGTAGTCCCCAATATCCCTCTTGGAATTGCTTCTCCTTGATATTTTTGTCATGCAATATATTTCTATGAAGCTGGACTAGCTCTGTATGGAGAAGGGCCTGTAATTTGTGTTCGTCCAATCCATTGAGCTGAAGTAATCTTTCTTTCTGTGCACAGCTGAGGTCTAGGTCCAACTAAGCTGCCATCCTTAGGGTATTGAATTCAAATTCTATTGACAACAAAGCCTTCTTCCCATAGAATAGTTCATAGGGTGTGAACCCTATGGTCGTCTTCCATGTTGTGTTGTAGGCCCAAGTAGCCTCAACTAATCTATCTACCTAATCTTTTCTGTTGCTGCTCACTACCTTGGTCAGGATCCCTTCCAATGCTCTGTTAGTGACCTCCACTTGACCATTGGCTTGTGGATGGTAAGGGGTGGAAGTCCTGTGCTTGATTCTATGATGTGTGAGTAAGTATTCAATCAAATTGGAAGTGATCTGACTATCTTGATATGTGACCAACTCTCTTGGATACCCTAACTTGTAGAATATGTTTTCTCTCAAAATCTCAGCTACATTTTTCTCTGTCACTACTTTGATTGCTCTTGCCTTTTCCCACTTTGTGAGGTAATCAGTGCAGACAATTATGTATTGTTTCTGCTTTGAAGGAGGGCTGATAGGACCCACAAAGTCCATGCCCCACTTCTCAAATGGCTCAAAGGTCACTTGAGGTTGCATGGGAATCTCATCCTTTGGAGTAGGTTTCCCCATCCTCTCACACCAATCACACTGGCTGATATATTTCCTCACATCCTGATGAAGAGTGGGCCAGTAGTAGCCTTCTTGCAATATCTTGAAGGAAGTTTTTTTTGCTGTAAAATGACCTCCACAAGGCCCGTCATGACAGGCCAGGAGGATTTCAAAGACTTCCTCCTCCCTGACACATCTTCTCAAGATCTAATCTGGGCCAAGTTTGAAGAGATTACCCCTAATCCAGGTGAAAGGGGTGCTTTTCCTTGCTATCTTGATCTTCTCTTTTAAAGACAGGTGTGGTGGGAATTGTGCTAAAACCAAGTAGTTTTCTATATCAACAAACCATGGAGAGAGTACTGAGATAGCAAACAGATGTTCATGTATAATTTGGTCATCCACCATTCCTTCTTCACCTACAGGAAAATTTACTCTAGACGAAAAGTCAGCAACAACATTTTCTTTACCAAGCTTATCAATAATGGTCAAATCAAATTGCTGCAATAAAATCAACCATCTAATAATGTGATCATTTACATCTGGTTTGTTCATTAAATATCTAATTGTAGCATGATCAGTGTGCACAAAGGTTTGATAGCCTATGATATAATGTCTGAATTTGTTTAAGGAATGCACAATAGCTATGAGTTCCTTCTCGATCACTGTATAGTTTAACTTTGACTTTGACAAGTTTTTGCTTATAAACCATATGGCATAAGTTAACTTTTCATCAGTTTGTCCTAAGGCTGATCCTATTTCTTTGTTTGAGGCATCTGTGTGAAAGTGGAAAGGTAGGGCCCAGTTTGGGCCTCTCAGAATTGGGGCAATCACGAGCTTTCTCTTCAAGGTATCTAGGGCTTCTTGACATTTTTCCGACTATATGAACTCAACATCTTTGCCTAAGAGGCCAAACAAAGGAGAGAATAGCTTCCTAAAGTTTTTAACGAATCTCCTGAAATACCCAGCTAAGCCTAAGAAACTTCTGACATCTCTCACCTTTTGAGGAGGTGGGACCCCTTGGATGATGTCAATTTTGTTGGGGTCCACCTGCAATCCCTGCTAAGATATTGCATGACCTTACACTATCCCTTCTGTCATAGAAAATTCACAATTTTCTGGACTGAGGGATAGTTTCATCTCAATACACTTTTCTAGAACTTTTCCTAGGTTATATACAGCTTCCTGAAAGTTAGAGCCATAAGGAGTAAAGTCATCCATGGACTTGAGATTGATCAAGTTGGACCAGGATCGTGCGGTTTGCAGACATGGATGAATGAGGAGGAGCCTCATGATGATGAAGTAAGTGTTGATACTTGTGTTTCATTTGGGCATTTGGTAGATGAACCATATGCAGGGAAGGGAAAAGTCAGTTTGCCAATGCTAGGGAGGATCTTACCATGGATGTCTATGATGAGACCTTGTATTGAGAAGCAAGGATTGTTGACTGTTGCAGGACTTGTTGGGGTTGTTTGTGACCTTATGGTAGAAGGTACAAAAGCCCGTGACAAGGGTGGAACTTGATGATCGTTGTGGAGAATTGGGTCATGCTTTAGCCACTTTGGCTAAGTGCCCGGCATGACTCATGGAAAGATTGAAGGGCACACCCTTGGGTGGACTTCTCATGGCCGAGACCAAGGGATAGTCTTGGTGGACACTTTGGTAGAGGAGCTATGATGAAGGGACTTGTGAGGATGTGATGACGATATGGTCGGGTGACCGAGTTCACTAAACCGAAGATTGAAGACTTGGATGAAGGTGACCGATTATTGTGATGGGTCTACTTGGCTGGACTACATGGGCAACTTAGTCATGGACGTCAGGTTGGAGACATGAAGCATGGCAGTCTTATGCAGGGACATTGTGTGGAGCACTTGTAGAGGTGTCGCTTATGGGCATCCAATGAGGAGTGTCAAAGCAGGGATGTTGTGTAGATGGATTTGCTGATGTGACATGGAGACTTATTACTTACGAGTTAATGGAGAGGTTGTAGACTCTTATGCAACAAGACCATGGACTTGGATGGAGTTGTGAGCAGAATATGGAGCATTCCTACTACATGGAGAGCTGAGGCATCTTGCAGGGACCTTTGGGCCGAGACTTGTATGCTTCTTAGAGTGTTGGTTGGAGATGAATTATGGAGCTCATGATAACATGAGGTTGTTGTGACTTTGGGGGACTTCATACATGGTGGACTTAAAGGATTTTATGCATTAAGGAGCTGAGGTCAGGAGACTTTGATGTAGTATGGGATGCATACTTTTAAAGTACATGTATGGGAATGGCTTGGAAGAGTGACTTGATGAGGAGGATCGATATGAGACACTTTGGGGTGATGGAGTTACGATGATGATGATGCCTTGGTGGCTACACTTGGGGCATGAGTTGAGTTGAGACTCAACTACCTTTGACACATGGGAGCTGATTGATCTATGATCATGGGCAAGACATGGATAGATGAGACAGCTGTATACTTGTTTCTATGGAGACTTGAGGGATGACACATTGCAGATGTGATGGAGGTTGCTTCATGGACATGGATGTGGCATACCGAGAGTTGGAGTTCGATGAGATGCTCTCTTCATATGCAGGAGGCACACATATGGATGATGTTGGAGTAGATGTGGCTGACTTCGTGTAGCACATTGACACCAAACATCATGGATGACATGTTGCAGTTGAGATGAGGACTACTTCATGGACCTGAGCATGGTTTACTTATATGTATGGATTCTTGATCGAGTTCAGGATGTGACGGGATGCTTGAGAAACGATTGATGGTGGCGTGAGGATGTGCATTCTCATGGTTTGGGCGTGACGGTTGGATTAGCTACCCAACTAGTTCAAACATGGGGACTAGTAATGTACAAAGATGTGTTAGCATTGTGTTGGAGTATCATGGCAACAGTTCACATGGGGATGACACATGATGGGGTCGACACGATATGTTGCAGTGAGCAGGCAGCTTGGATGGAGGGACCAACCTTCCACGATGGAGTAGCATGTGGAGATTGTGACATGGTGGTTGATCATCATGGATTGAGATGACTTCTGATATATTGTTGAGATGAGATGTTGGCACATGGTTGAGATGTGCTAGCACTTGTTGACATATCATGGGCAGCTTTGCACATGGTGGTGATGACATTATGGAGTTTGACACATTGTTGTGGTGTAGATGTAGCTTGAGTTGGAGGGATCAACCTTCCATGGTGGAGAACAGCATGGGGATATTGTGACAAGGTGGTCATGGACATCTAATATATGACATACATTAGTATGGAGTATCCTGGTGACAGTTGGTTGCTAAGGTGGAACATGATGGAGATGGGATTCTACATATGTTGCAGGGATGTTTGCCTTATATGGTGGAGTCGACATCATGGATATTGATCTTGGTGGATGGCTACCGAGATGGTATGTTGTCGAGGACGACAACGATTCCAGGTGGAGGAGAATGTAAGGCCTTCGCGACTCGGGCAGGCGTGCACGAAGAGCGGGCGGTTAACGCGACGGGCGGGGGCTCCTTCCACGACGAGTGGGCGCTCCGTGCACGACGAGCGGGTGAACAATATGCGACGGTCCTCCAGATATGTGACGTTAAAGTGCGACGTTAGGAGCGCACATAAAAATGACTAAGTGTCATTCGGGCGAAATTTTATATGCGATGGAGCGTGGGCTTGCAAGCCAACTTGGAAAACCATTCGATGGGCATATGTGCGTTGATATGGGGTTGGCCATAAGGCTGTACACCCCCCCTTAACACATGCGTTGATGCATATGAATAAGACATGAAAGGATTTCATTTGAGAATTCAACATTCGCTCACAATCCTTCGTACAAGAACAAGGAAGTGCGCAGTAGGGGTAAAGTTAATGTGCATATCTCATGCGCATTTGACTTAAAGAGTGCACAGTTTGGTCTCGGTTGAAGGTTGGCAAGGAGTGTCGTGTATGGGTGAATTCTGAAGAGCAGATTTGTGCAGAACTTAGAGGTGGAGTTCTTGGTGTCTCGGGTGAGAACCCTCCTACCGTAGAAGTTAGCACATGTATTGTAAAGGCTGTCTATGCCTTGACTATAAATTATTCTAAGTGTTGGCTTGGAGATTGCCAAGCATCACTTGTATTGTATTATTGAAGAAAAGACTGATATTAAAATATTGTTGGGCAGACTTTCCGGGAGTTGCCCCTCCCTTTATACTTGTGTGCAATTGTTATTGTTCTTAGTTAATTGCATTTGGATAATGAATGAGTATGGGCTTCATTAAGTATAAAGGATAAATGCATTTTACTTGGTTGCGAAACACAAACTAAGTAAGGACAAGTGAATTAGGCGTAGTCCATGTACACAAGTATTGTCAAAAAGAAAGTGTTCGGTGGTGCCGCACCACGCCGGGACGATTGAAAGACTACCGTAGGCTTGGGGGCGTGACACCATGGGTCGAATGGAGGCCATCTGGACCATCGACTATCTTCAATTCAAGCTAGAGAGGTGGGTGAACAAGGATGTCCATTTCGTCTGGCAGAATCCCTTCAAGTTCACAGTCTTCCATGGTGGCCCGCGGGTGTGTCTGGGAAAATACATGGCGTTTATTCACCTTAAGTATGTTGCGGGTACTGTGATTTCCATGTTCAAATTTAGGATCCATGGTGTGCAAACTCCATAACAGTAGCGCTTTCTAACTCTCACTGCTTCTATTTCCATTGTTACTTCGTTATGGTCCAGTCAAAAACACGAAGAAGAGGGAACCAGACTTGAATTTTAGATGAAGACAAAGACGATCGAATATATTTCTCTTAACATTATCTTCTTTTGAAGTGTTAGATTTTTGGCACGGTTGGCACACTCGAGTCTATAATTGTCTTGATTTTCATGGCCTTAATCACTTCAGTGTCTTGGTCGACATAATCTATGTGTTTTAGGAGAACATTGAATGCACGGTTGGAACACTAAAACAAACGATGCACACACTTATCATTTAAAGGTTGAAGGGACTATGTCAAATGTGAAGGTTTAAGGGACTATGTCAAATGTGAAGGGACAATTATATTTTGATATGAGAGGTTACTATTAGGTGTATATAATATTGTAATTTCGATGTTAGTGATTGATTATTATTAATGTATTAAAAAAAAAAATCTTGGTAGTGTTTTTTTCTCTATGTTACAGTTGATTAAGTTATATTGTGTTAGTCGTGACAAATTAATAAACAATGAAATATAATTATATTAGTGATTTTCGACGAGAGAATGAATCACTAATTTAATTGTGTGAATATGTTAGTCGTTAATAGATCTTGTTCTCCTTTGGGCTTCAAGAGAATTTGATACAAGTTTTGTTATGAGATATTTGTGTGTGTAGAAATGTCAGTTGCATAAATGACTTCTCGATACAATCCAGTATCAAGATTGTCCTTCGAGAGATCGAGAAGTGTCAATTATAAAAAGTTCATCAAACATTGTTAGAGACGATTATGTCTTAAATGAGTTGAATAGGAAGCCCGAATATTGTGTTGGTTAAAAGAGCGTTGTCGAGAGACTTTAGAGTGGGGATAAGTGTGTCTAGGAAGACCAATCCAGCAGATGAGACATGTGAATCGTAATTTGTCATCTTTTGTAGTTATGTGTAATGACTTAAATGTAAGCATTAAAGGGGGCACTTGGAAATAATTCCTACATTAGTAAATTGATAGATTATGTTAGTTGGTTGTTGGAATTTGTTGAGAGATTTTTTCAACAAGTAATTCCTTGTTTGAAATATGTCGAATCTCATTAGCACTATTTATGTGGCTTGTAATGTGGCTTTCATAGCAATATATGAATTATCTTTGTGTGTAATATGTCTACCATGTGTTCTCTACCAATTTATTTGTACAAAAAAAATAGAAAGTTTTAGTAATGTGCAATCCTTTTCCATCAGTATGTAATGACATGTGGGGATAAGTGTCGAGGAAGACCAATCACGCAAATGAGACATGTGAATTGTAATTTGTCATTTTTTATAATTATATGTAATGTTGTAAATGTAAGCATTAAAGGGGGAACTTGGAAATAATGCTTACATTAGTAACGAGATAGATTAGGTTAGTTGGTTGTTGGAATTTGTTGAGAGATTTTTTCAACAAGCAAATCCTTGTTTGAAATATGTCGGATCTCATTAGCACTATTTATGTGGTTTGTAATTTCATTTTGTTTGCAATATATGAATTATCTTTGTGTATAATATATCCACCATGTCTTCTCTACCAATTTATTTGTACACAAAAATCAGAAAGTTTTAGTAATGTGCAATCCTTTTCCATGACTATGTAATGACATGATCATTTTGAAAATTACATCCAAAAAGATTCATAGCATATTTTGGAAATTACATCATGAATATTACCTAAGGACAGTAAATAAAACTAAGAATAGAAAAACATCAAGACAAAAACGCCAACCAAAAACTTTAACGTTGTATAGTGCACATGCGTATACACATGCTTTTTCCATAGTGTGGTTCTTTAATAAAGATTTACTGTATGACTCTTGATTTTTGATATCCAAACAAAGGCAATTAAAAGTTTAATATTTTTCTAACATGCGCTTACAAGAAAAGGTATGTGTTCTCTCTACTTCAATTTGTTTCATTATATGGGGTATTTTTGAGCATATAAGCAAGAAATATGGGTGATATTTTAAAAATTAGGAATGAAGATATTGTTACTCCCAAGTTTGCAGGACTGGGGAAGAAGAATGTGTTAGTAACGAGTGCGCTTCCTTATGTGAACAATATTCCGCACATCAGAAATCTCATAGGAAATGCACTTTCTCTTTCCTCATCTCAACTCAGTTGTAGACACACCAGAACCCACGCCTCATGCCTATGGAGTCTTTGTCGTATTCCTTATCCATCATAGTCGTCGAGGTTTCTAGTATGGTAAGAGCCTATGAAAATGAAACAATTAAACACTTGGTTGACCTCGATATAGTCCCCCCTTCTTCACCAATGATTTTCATAATTACAACTTCTTTTACCACAGTTTCATGTCTCTAAGACCATGACAAGGAAATTTCTTCCCGTTGATTCCGCAATTTTCTTTACTGAAAAAGAAAATTCCACCAATAAAACTTCTGCTTAAACATTTTTGTTTCTATCAAGTCCTCGTTAGTTTCAAACTTTCAGTCTCGAGTCTCGCAGAATATATTGCCAGATTTTTAATGAGCCATAAAAATTATGATCCCATCGATTGAATTTTTGTTTGAATTAGTAGATCTAAATAGTATAATAATGAAGCTAATGTTAGATTGACTTGAGATTATCATTCTTGTTTCATTTTCATAGAATTACTCAGTGCAAACAAATACTAGCAATGCTAGATTAGGAATTACATCTGTAACAACTCACTTCACACTCTTAAACCATGGGTCATATTTTATTGATGTGAAATGCACGTGAATGGTACTGTGCAGTTTTTAATAAGTCAATACATATGCATGTGTTAATTAGGTAATGAAATTGGAGCAATTGTATGTCTTCTAGTATATCTAGGCCTTAAACATGCGTTGACTATTAAATTATTTATTTCCTATTCATAGAGGAATATTATATTGAACTTCAATTAAACTTTCACTTATCTTCAAAAAACGTATATTAACTTTCTCGAAGTTCCAGAAGATTGATAGTTTCCCTTCTAACAGTTTCAAAAACCTTTTAATAAAAAAAAATAAAAAAATTGCAAACTATTTCCATATCACCATTAAACTAAACTAAACAAATTTTCCGACTATTTCTATCTAACATCAAATGTCTTGATGACAATTTTTTTACTAGATTTGAAACTTGGAGAGATTTCAAACATCTACATTTTAAAATGGAAGAAAAACTCCATTAAATGGAAGACATATTAGTGGCATTTGGAAGGATAGGAAATTGGTGAATGGATGTTGGAACGATATAGGATGGGAAAATATTTTGAAAGAAATTGGGAAAGTGAGATTATAGCAGCCAAACCCATTATGTGGCCCGGGGAACAAGTCGCTAGCCTTCGACTGAGTTTGATATTTATATAATATTCACATTATTAGAAAAAATAGTTTTTAATGTTTAGTCATTTAGATTTTCAAAATAGTCGAGTTCCAAATCTGTTATTCTTTTGGTGTACCTTTGCACCTTTAGGGGCAACTTCTAGTTTAAAATAAAATTATAATTTAGTTAATTTTTTTTATTTTTTCAAATTCAAACAATATTAAATATATATTATAAAAAAAAATTCTAATTTTTTAAATTTATAAAAAAAATATGATATAAAATAGTTAATGAACAATTTTAGTATCAAATCTTTATGGAATTAAAATGAAAATAAGACATTCTATAAATAGAAATCTAATGTAGTCTATAAAAAAAAATGAATGTGCATATTTAATTAGTTTTAATAAAAAACATATAAAAAATCAATAATCCTAAGCTCATTATGGTCACTCGATTTTTTGTTGTTGATATTACAATCGAATGTGGTAGTTTCAGTCACTCTCAGTGATAAATAAAATATTTAGTGATCCACATGAAATAATATATTTTCATATCAAATTTAAAAGAAGAGAAAATTCCTTGTTTGAAATATGTCAAATCTCATTAGCACTATTTATGTGGCTTGTAATTTGGATTTGATTGCAATATATGAATTATCTTTGTGTGTAATATGTCCACCATGTCTTCTCAACCAATTTCTTTGTACACATAAATTAGAAAGTTTTAGTAATGTGCAATCCTTTTCCATCAGTATGTAATGACATGTGGGGATAAGTGTTGAGGAAGACCAATCAGGCAGATGAGACATGTGAATTGTAATTTTTCATTTTTTGTAATTCTGTGTAATGTTGTAAATGTAAGCATTAAAGGGGGCACTTGGAAATAATGCTTACATTAGTAACTAGATAGATTAGGTTAGTTGGTTGTTGGAATTTGTTGAGAGATCTTTTCAACAAGCAAATCCTTGTTTGAAATATGTCAAATCTCATTAGCAATATTTATGTGGTTTGTAATTTCGCTTTCTTTGCAACATATGAATTATGTTTGTGTATAATATGTCCACCATGTCTTCTCCACCAATTTATTTGTACACAAAAATTAGAAAGTTTTAGTAATGTGCAATCCTTTTCCATGACTATGTAATGACATCGATGATTTTGAAAATTACATCCAAAAATATTCAGAACATATTTTGGAAATTACATCATGAATACTACCTAAGGATACTAAATAAAACCAAGAATAGAAAAACATCAAGACAAAAACGCCAACCAAAAACTTTAATGTTGTATAGTGCACATGCGTATACACATGCTTTTTCCATAGAGCGGTTCTTTAATAAAGCTTTACTGTATGACTCTTTATTTTTGATATCCAAACAAAGGTAATTAAAAGTTTAATGTTTTTTTTTTTATATTTAAAATATAAGTTACCCAAAATTGAGATGAAGACACTTGAACAAAATATTGTATTCCAAGGAACAAATTAACATTAAGAAGTTACAAGTCTTTAAATGATAAATGAAAAAATTTATATATACATTAGGAAATAGAAAGAAAAATAAGCGTCACTACTCTTGATTCTTTATATCCAAACAAACCCAATTAAGGTTTCAATATTTTTTTAATATTTAAAATATAAGTTACACGAAATTGAGATGAAGAGACTTTATCAAAATATTTTATTCCAATGAGCCAATTAACAATGAGAAGTTACAAGTCTTTACTCCACCCAAAAATAATCTTTCATGTTCCAAACCCACATAACAGGCCTTCCATTTACAATAATTGAAAGTCTTCTTCCCCAGAGGACAAATTTCGGACTAAGGCCAAATTCAAGGGCCTACCTTCAGTATTTTACATGATCCAATTCACAATTTAATTTATGCAGAGTGACCCAATGGAAGTTTATCACAAAGTCAAAGATTCAATTCAATATTGCGCATATTTTGCAGTATACATGGTGTCTAGATGCATGCTAAGCCCAAGATTAAGGTCTTAATTAAACTATTTTGCAAAGCCCTTTTTACGACAAGTATCCATAGTGGGCACTGACAGATGCAGCAAGCATCATAACTCAGATTTTCTTCATATACAACTGAACTTAAAAGTACCCTAATGCAAATATCCAGAAATTGTCAAGAACTGTAAGTTCTTAAACAAGAGAGCACCTAAAACAGTAATTTCTTCACACAAATAGAAAAGATATATCACTCGAAAACTAATGTTGACACGAATGAATCTTCAAGGATAATAGAAAATGCCATGAATTTAAAGGAATATTTCTAGTGAAAAATAGAAGGTTGGCATTACGAATTAATATATACATAGTTTCTTGAGGGATCTAATCCGTGTACACACATAATCGTCCAAAGCACGTTAACATAACAATTTGATAGTCACCTCAAACTAGAATAAAATTTGATAGCTAGAAGTTTGGGCCTACCTACAATTGATATTGTGAGAAACACAATTATTTTATTTTCTTTTGGACATAGGAAATCCCTTTTGGATTTCAATTCAGAATGTCCCATCATGTCCTAAGAAGCTTCCTTTACACATATGATTCTGTGGCCATCATCTGCAATCC
Source organism: Pinus tabuliformis (assembly GCA_031772625.1). NCBI lineage: Eukaryota > Viridiplantae > Streptophyta > Pinopsida > Pinales > Pinaceae > Pinus > Pinus tabuliformis. The sequence continues at coordinate 640,590,479 of CM062818.1, read as the reverse complement.
ACCATAATTATCCTACTTTGTGATCATGGTAAATATCCTAATGACCATGCCCTTTGGAATAACACTTCCATAGCCCTTACCTTAATTTATAGGGAAAATTTCAATACATAGAGTAGTGCAAACTAAACAATATGAGATTAATAAATTTTGGATTCTTTGTGTTGGTATTTGGATTTGTACCTAGTACATATATAGAACTCTCACAGAGTCCCTCTGAGACTGGTATTTGTATTTGTACCCAGTACATTTATAGAAGTCCTAGAGAGTCACTCTTCTCAGATAAGAAATGATCTCATCCTAAGTCCCCCCACCTAATTTTGTTGAGACTTATGCAATTTTACCTCCTCTAATCTATATTTTACCTTAATTTTACTTGTCATCTACCATAATATTATGTTATATTATGATCTGAAGATGATTTATCACTCAAAATATCTTTGATTGAAAATGGAATGATCCATAAACATACACAAGCCGTCAGGAGGACCAAGACATCATTGGGGTACTGGAGATGGTATTCATGTCACAAATTTGGGAATTGACGGGGATTTTTTTTGGATGCCATCAATGACGTAGTATTAAACTAATTGGAAAATTTATCTTGGAAATTATGAGGTATGGGAAGTTTTAAATTCAATCTCCCACTAGAATTTGTGAACATATGTAGCTTGCTCTAGCATGCACTTACATGAAAAGGGATGTGTTCTCTCTACTTCAATTTGCTTCATTATGTGGGGTATTTTTAGCATATAAGCAAGTAGAATGGGTGATATTTCAGAAATTAGGAATGAAGATGTTGTTGCTCCCAAGTTTCCAATACCAAGGATGAAGAATTTGTTAGTAACGAGTGCACTTCCTTATCTGAACAATATTCCACACCTCGGAAATCTGATAGGAAACACAACTTTCTTTTTCCTTGTCTCAAATTAGTTGTAGATACACCAGAACCCATGTCGCATGCCTATGGAGTCCTTGTCGTCTTCCTTATCCATTATAGTCATCAAGGTTGCCAGTATGGTAAGAGTCTACAAAGATGAAACAATTAAACACTTGGTTGACCTGGGTATAGTTCCCCCTTCTTCACTAATGATTTTCAAAATTATAACTTCTTTTACCACAGTTTCATGTCTCTAAGACCACGGTGGGGAACTTTCTTCCTATTGATTCCACAATTTTCTTTACTGCGAAAAAATTCCACCCATAAAACTTCTGATTAAATTTTTTTGTTTCTCTCAAGTCCTTGTTAGTTTCAAGCTTTCAGTCTCAAGTCTCGCGGAATATATTTCTAGATTTTTATTGAGCCATAAAAATTATGATCCCATTGATTGAATTTCTGTTTGAATTAGTAGATCTAATTAGTCTAATATTCAAGCTAATGTTAGGATTGAATTGAAATTATAATTCTTGTTTCATTTTCATGGAATTACACAGCGCAAACAAATACTAGCCATGTTGGATTAGAAATTACAAGTGTAACAATTGACTTCACACTCTTAAACCACGGGGCATATCTTGTTGATGTGAAATGCACGTCAATGGTATTGTGCAGTTTTTAATAAGTCAATACATATTCATGTGTTAGTTGGGTAATGAAAATGGAGCAATTGTATGTCTTCTAGTATATCTGGGCCTTAAAGATGCATTGAATATTAAATTATTTATTTCATATTCATAGAGGAATATTATATTGAACTTCAATTAACTTTTCACTTATCTTCAAAACACGTATATTAATTTTCGCTTAAGTTCCTGAATATTGACAGCTGCCCTTTTAATAGTTTCAAAAACCTTTTAATAATAATAATAATAAAAAACAAAAAATTTGCAGACTATTTCCATATCTCCATTAAACTAAACAAAACAAATTTGTCGACTATTTCTATCTAACATCAAATGTCTTGATGACAATTTTTTTACTAGATTTTAAACTTGGAGAGATGTCAAACATCTCCATTTTTAAAATGGAACCAAAACTCCATTAAATGGAAGACATATCAGTGGCATTTGGAAGGATAGGAAATTGGTGAATGGATGTTGGAACAATATAGGATGGGCAAATATTTTGACAGAAACTGGGAAAGCTAGATTAGAGTAGCCAAACCCATTATGTGGCCCGGGGAACAAGTCGCTAGCCTTCAACTCAGATTGATATTTATATAATATTCACATTATTTGAAAAAATAGTTTTTAATGTTTAATGATTTAGAAATTTGTTATTCTTTCGGTGTACCTTTTCACCTTTAGGGGCATTTTATAGTTTAAAATAAAATTATGTTTTAGTTAATTTTGTTATTTTTTCAAATTCAAACAATATAAAATATACATTATAAAAAAAAATATTCTGATTTTTTAAATTTATATAAATACACTGATATAATAATAATTAATGAACAATTTTAGTATTAAATCTTTAGGAATTAAAATGAAAATGAGAAATTCTATAAATAGAAAACAACTAATGTGGTCTATAATAAAAAAAATTAAAATGAATGTGCATATTTAATTAGTTTTAATTAAAAACATATAAAACATCAATAATCCTAAGCTCATTATCGTCACTCAATTTTTTGTTGTTGATATTACAATCCAATGTGGTAAAACTATTTTAGTCACTCTCAGTTATAAATAAAATATTTAGTGAACCACATGAAATAATATATTTTCATATCAAATTTAAAAGAAGAGAAAATAATTACAAGGGAAAAAAAATGTGAGAAAGATGTTTAAATCTCATACTTTTCAAAAATGTTTCAAAACAAAATTTAAATAAACTATTTGATGGTTTATGTTAACTAATTTATATGGATATGACTTCATATATATTTAAATAATGTTGGGTATAATATATTGTTTAATTTGGAACATGGGAAAAATAAATTGAAAGTTTAAGCATGAAATAAAAACTATCAATTACTCCTCAATAATAATAATAATATGGTGATCATTAATTGAGTATATATATATATATATATATATATATATATTCAATTTTTAATATAAAATTAATAAGCCACATTTAAAAATATTTATAATAATAGAAAATTTCAATGTGAATCATTAACAGATTATTTTGATTAAAAATGACATACACCTAAAAGTATACTCATACGAAAAAAAATACAGTCCATACTAGATGGGTACTTACTATAAATCTATACCGATAAAAAATTATATATATATATATATATATATATATATATATATATATATATATATATATATATATATATATTAAAAACTTTGTTCAACACCACTGTCTGCAAACATTTTGGATGCATTAATTCTTATATTGTGTTAAACATTTTCTACATCATTTTTAGTTATGAATATTGATTTTTATCAAAACAATTTGAAGCATTGTTTAATAAAATTATTTCAACCGTTAATGGGTGATATTATGAGTTCTTATATTTGAGGATTATTGTTGTAATGGGTCTGAAAAGAGCACCTTAAGTGAATATAATTATGATCTAGCTTGTAAATAGAAACCTCAACCACTCTTTCCTTTGAGCCAAAGGGATAGTTGTTTTCTTTCCTTTGTAAAAAAATAAAAAGTAATATTTATAGTTGATTTCCATATAAATTCCAAAACGTGTCTCCTTAGATGGTCGAGATGGTTGGCCATACAATACTTTTTTCGTGCATCATTTTCTTTATGTGGTGCATCATGTGCAATCTAGTCCAATTGTCTTTTATATCTTTAGAAGCATTTTAATCGATTTCTGTGTGGGATTGGGTTTCTCTCAATGTTGGCTACAATATCTCCGTATAGGATTAGGGTCCATATTGTGCCTGATAAGCATAATACAGGGTGAGAGGAGAGTTCAAAGCAATATCTGGTGATCTAATTGCAATTCCTTTTTCCCTAAACAGGCGCAAGTGAAACATATCTTCGCTTCCTGCCAAACATTAAGTGCAAATACGATTATGGTGTCCTGATTTTCCTCCTCACATTCAGTATGGTACTGATATCGTGATTCTTCTTTGACAACAATTTTCGTATTTCTTACCAACAACTTGCTACAATAGACATTGGATTCGCCATTTTCCTCTTCATAAGATTATTTGTTTTTCTAATCTAGGCAGGCGAGGATTTTCACAAGTCCATTACTCGTAAGATCGAAGGCTTATCAAAGTCCATCGAAGGTAGATAGATTACGAGATCACATTAATACCAGATGATGTTAACTAATTCATAAATTTTTCAAGCTGAAAAAATGTTTCTTTTATATAATAAAAGAGAGCGCAATTTACATATTTCTCTCCCCTGCAGCCTTCAAAAATATTTTTTTGGCACAAATCTGTCAATTTTGTTCCACGCTAATTGTCACTAACCTATTTCTGTCTAAAAGAAGTACAAAATATCTGGTTATATGTTTTTGATTATGCACAATCAGAGTATGTGAGGCACACGAATTATCAATAGTCTTTCAGCAAATACTATCTGCCTATCTGTTAAAGATGCCATAAATTTTAAATACAACAAAATGACTCTGATGACTAGAACAATAAAAAAGTGATAAAACCAGGCCGATGAGGTATACCATGAACATAAGTTCTATAATAGATCTTTTCTTATTATGCCTCACACCCCTCTTCGGAAAGCTTGGTTGCTTTATTGTTTCGTACCCTATAAATGTGTGAGATTGGGACCTGATTTAATTCTTTCAACAGTAAATTGACCCTATTTTCCAGTTGGTCATGTTTGAGTTCTAAGTTTTGTTCTTCCCATTAGCCCAATCTACCACTATCTTAGAGTCTCCAAAAACAGAATTGACCTCAATGTCTAACAATATGGCATGAAACAAGACACCCCATATTGCTAATAACTCGGCCTTGGTATTGGATCCTCGCCCACTATACTCGACAAAGTGATAGAATTCACCTGGGCTCAGATAAATAGACATGCCATTGATGCACTTGCCTCTTGTCGAAGACCCATTGGAGAGTCCAATAGGAAAGTGGCCCCACACAGGTCTAAAGAATCTGACGGAAAGGGGAACTCTCTCTTCAAATGGTCCGAATCCTATAAATTATCTAGATATATTGACACATGTCCCATTGACGTCTAGATTCACCTGGTAAAAAATGCCCTAATTCCTTATCCTCCATAATCTCCAGGAGGTAAAGAAAGGTAAATGTTTGTATGGATTATTCTTTGTAATCCATTTTTTTGGGCTTGTGACCACATGAGATCTATCCCAATCTGCTCTAGGATTTATCCTATTGATCACTCTGATCCAAAGAGAAACCTAGAATGGGCATTGGATAAATAGATGGGATATATCTTCATTTTCTTCCTTGCATAGGAAACATTTACTCGGACCTGAAAATCCCGTTTTCGAGAGGTTTCCCCATGCCAAAATTTTGTTGTGAACCATCAGCTAGAAAAATCATTTTAACTTCAACTGGATTTTCCGTTTCCAAGGCTTATATAGCCAATAATGTAGTGGGTAGGTGTTAGAATCCTATTTTATAATGGAATATGCTTCATCTTCCTTGATTTGAACATTCTGAAGGCCTCAATTCCATGTCAGATAGTCTTCCCTAGAGGAAAGATTGATCCCTGCATATCGTAGCTTTAATATATGTTCATTCCATTCAGTCACCAGGTGTCCTGGAATATCTAATATCACAACATCCTTCGAAATTATGTATTGTGAGTCCGGTCTAGCTTGGTATGCAATATACATTATGGCATGTAATCCCTTTTCCTTAAAGGAGATTAATAATATTCAGATATAAATATTGATTACCAAATACTCCCAATATTGAGTCTAATCTTATTTATGTGTTGGCCCGATTACCGATCTTCCATTTCAAGTAACGTAGTAGCCAAGGCTTATCATGTGTGATATTTCTTCAAAATTCAGAGTTATTTCTTGCCTCAGGAGCACCCTCTTGGGTATAGCCACGTATGTCCTTTTTGTTAAGGTATTTGTGTTCAATAATGTTGTGTGATAATCCCACCACATACACCACCCTCTAGATATTATTTTAGTAGAAGGGCCCAACTGAAAACTTCTATATCTTCCAATCCCCAACCTCATTTCTCAACCTTGAGAGCCAACTTCTCCATACAAACAAGATGAATTTTCCACTATGTACCTACTCCTTCCCAAAGAAAATTCATAATTATAGAGTTAATCCAATTAATAATACTGTTGGGTAATATCTATATATGCATCCAATAAATTGTTCTTCTCTGCAGTACAAACTCAATCATTATGAGTATCCCTCCTAGTGGGAATCAATTGTGTGACCATGATTGGAGCTGCTTCTCAAATTTATTAAGTATCCATTCCCAATATTTGTTATGATATCCATTTGGCTTCAAGAAAATACCTAGCTATTTGAATCCCCCCTTCAAGTAAGATGAATCACACACCAAATAATTTAGCTATCTCCTTTATTTATTGGTCCTCCGAATCACAAGAAATCAACATTGACTTTATATTATTCATTATCAAACCTATGGTGACTCCAAATGAATTTAGAATATCAAATAACACCTTCCATTCACTTAAGGAAACTTTCCCCATCACAAGCACATAATCAACGAACATCAAATGGGTAAGCAAAATTTTAGGAGACAATTTTCATCTAGATATAAGACCACTTGAGAAATCATTTAAAAATCTTCTACTAAGACTGTGAATAAATAGCAAGAATAATAGTGGAGATAGGGCACACCCTTTTCTAATAACCCAAGAAGCTTTGAAAAAGTTAGAGGGAAGTCTTTTACTAATGAAAACAAAATTGAGAGTACAAGCCATGATCCACTCCACTATTTGTGAGCCAAAAGTGATCTTGATTAAAATCATTCTTAGGTATTCCCAATCTACATAGTCAAAGGATTTAATGAGATCAATCCTCATTAAGCAAGCATCAATGTGTCCGGACATGATAGAGTGTAGACATTCTTGAGCTATGGCCACTGAATCATAAAATTGTCATTATTCATGAAATCTAAATTGTTTCGCAGAAGTCAATTCCTCTTTTGTAAATAAGATAGTATATTACTGGATAAACTGACAGATTACAAAAAAGGGTTGTGTGGGAAAGAACCTGTGATAAAACCCTACCAAAAATCTAGTGCTGGCCATAGCACGGGCTATATTTATAGTATGAACTAGACAAAAGAGGGAACCAAGTACAAAAGAGGAGCCGATAGGTGTTCTCATTACAACAAAAATTAATTTCTGAGGAGGGAGTAGAATGCCTTGTGGTAGCTGACCTTGCAGAAAATGTAAACCTTCTTTATAATAGTGTTTCATGAAACCCACTGCATAACTCCTCGTTGGTGGTGACTCAATCCTCATCCAGGCGAATGGGAGTCTCCTGTGAGCTTCCCTCCTATTGTGCGGTGATGACCCAATGACTCGTGGAATCTCCATGGTCATATTTCTTTATGCTCGAGGTTCCTTCATCGGTTGAATGAACCTTAACAAGAGTCTTGTTCTTAATTATAGTGTAGCTCGGAGCTTCCCAAGTGATAAATATGCAATGATGGATGGCTTCAACATACACTACAAACTTTTCCATGAGTTAGTCAAGCTTGTTTTTCATAGTTTTGGAATGCTCCACTTGTTCCTACATAGCAAGCCCCATGATGGTCTCATTCTCCACTAAGTTTCTATTGTACACATGTAGACATTTTCTTGTGCCCTAGTGAGATCAGAGTCAGGCATCTAAGCAAATTCTGCATTGACCTCCTCCGTGGTAACCTCTCTGTAGCTAGTACTACCCTGGGCCTCTAAGCTTGAAATCCGTTGTCGAGTCTCTGGGTTAACCTCCACCGAGTAACACAGGTTAGCACTCCTAGCAACGGTTACTATGCGAGTGGTAGGGCAGGTCCCAACAGCCACCAACAAGAGGCTACGCCACTGCGCACGCCTCCCCTATTTGGACTAGAGGTGGAGCCAATCCTAGGATCCATGAGATAAATAGAGGGGCTAGAATGCAAGGGGAACCAGTGAATGAGGGGCCAATAGAGGAGGAGGAAGGCAGTGATAAGAATGAGATGGAGAACGGGGAGGGTTGAATTTATAGAAGCCAAGAGGAGGAGAGAGGTTGGGATGAGGGTGAGGGGACGGGAAAGGAAAGCATGCAAAGATCTAAGGTGGGGTGGGGGAGTAATTGCAGAGCAGGGTGGAAGAGATTGATGGACGGTGGTCACACAAAGGAGAGGGGAGGTGGCATCACACGCTCTAGAGACAGGTGAGCCAAGGAAGGAACCGTAATCAATCGCCCTCCACCTATCCTTCTCATTGAGCAGAAAATCTATGTTATAATGGTGAAAGGTACTCAAACAATTATTGTTCGTTAGATTTATTGTCTTCTTAATTGATAGATTCACATTGTTGATGGAGATCTTTTCTGCCAAATCCTACCACACGCGGGACTTCAGGCATAGGGTACTAGCCATACCTTCATTCGCCAGTCTATCCACGAATTTACTTCCTTTCCTTCTGATTTCTTGAAAGTGAAGGCCTGCCCTGTTCTCAGTTCCCTCCTTGATTCATTGTATTATTTTTTTTAGGTACCCATTTTCTAAGATCTTGTCCACCTCGATACCCTGTTGAAGTTTTTTGCCAATTTGGGTAGCTAGCATGGAATCTCCTTCAAAAATTAGAGGACTGAAGATGAGGAAGTGCACTATGGCGATGCCGAGTTCCAAGGCATGAAGTTCTGCAGTGTTGTTGGTAGAAGAACCTATATTTCCCTCATAAATATAGATTGTCTCACCTTTAGATTTTTTTAAGGCGCCTCCAAAACATGTTGGGCCAAGATTCCCTTTAGCTGCACCATCGTAGTTGAGCTTAAAAGTCCCCTGTTCTGATGGCTGCCACGTGTTATTTTTATTATCATGTCTATAGATGGGAGTGACTTCACGAAACTTGATATGAAGGAGGTCCATCATTTAGAGAATTCTCACTTCACGGAGAGTGGGAGTGGCTTTGAGAGTCTGAGTGGATAGAGAGGTTACTTTTTTGTGGAGCATGCTTTTGATCTTCACGATAATGAATTCCTCCTCGATGGAGAGGTCACGAAAGATTCTCATATTTTGTTCCTTAAACAGAACCCAACAGATCAAACATGGAATTAAATTCCAAGTGTGGTTAACCAGAGGATGGGGGGAAATACCTTTATCCAGTCTGCAATGGTATTTGGAATGGAAGAGGCATCTCGATCAAAGCTTTTAAAGACTAAGGAAATCCAATTACAAACGTTGGGTGCGAAAGGGTAGACATTTAGTGGATGATTTGGGGTTTCTTCATCTTGTTGGCGAAGGGCGGATCTCGAGGGCCATATAAATCCTTTTCTTCTTATATTTTCCAACGTTAGAGCTTTCCTATGAATTACCAACCAAAGGAAGATGGATATTTTTGGCTAGTGCTTCTTGTCCCAGATTTCGTTCCATTTTAGATCTGGTTGAAGTTGGTCCTGCTTTGCTATGTATCTGTAGGCTTTGCTTAAGATGAAGTGTCCTACGACATTTTTCCCCCATCTAATCTTATCCTTAGCAAGGTCAATGAGGATTTGTCTTTTTTGTAACTCTGAAGAGAGGTTCAACCAGGTTTTGGGGTTCATTTGGGATGTCCATTCCTCTTGATTGATCCAATTTATCTATCTGCCATTTCTTCACTATTTCCCAAGTACTGGTTGACTCCAATCTTTCCTTTGATTTTCATTTCATCCTTGATATGTTGTTAATGATCTTGATCAAGTTTGGTCTTTGTTTCCAAGCATCCTCCTAGAAAAGAGCCTTGTTTCCATTTCCTATTTCGCAGAAACTATGTCTTTGGATGATGTCCCTGTTCTCCCAGGCTTGATTCCATATGACAGAACCTTTGATGTTTCCATTGATCATGATGATTTTCTCTTGCGTTAAGGAGGGACTGTAATTTTCTCTCCAGAGGGTACTCCAAGGGGACTTGGGGTTGACTATCCATCTCCAAAATGTTTTGGCTCCCAGGGCCTTGCCCAAGAGGTCTATGTATCTGAGACTGAGGCCACCATATTTTTTTGGCTTGCAGATTTTGTCCCATTCTACAAGAGTCGATTTTTCTTTGACCTCAACACCTCTCCATAAGAAGTTCCTTTGGAGGTTCCTTATTTTGTTTGATATCAGTTTTGGGGCTGCCAGAGATGAGTAAATGTATAGCGAGATGGCCTAAAGGATAGATTTAACTAGGATAAAACGATCAGCCAAATTTAGAGATCTGAAGGCCCAATTGGGTATTGTTTTCTCCAATTTGTTTAGTAGGTTCTCCAAAGTGGCCTGGGAGAGAGGCTTATCAGTAAGGGGAATGCCAAGATAGGTAGAGGGGAAAGAGCTAATAGGGATGGCCACGAGTCTGGTGATGTTCCTGTACATGGGTAGCAGAGTGTTAACAGAAAATAGCTTGTATTTAAGGGGATAGATGGAGGTGCCCGAAGCAGCAGAGAAGTCCATTAGGATGGACATGAAAGTGGAAACTTCTTTGATGGATGGGAGGCCCATGAGAAGAGTGTCATCTACAAATTGTTGGTGAGTTATAGGAGGGGCTGATAGAGGGACTTAGCCCTTCCACCATTATAACAAAGAAGAAGTGAGAGATTGGATCCCCTTGCCTGATACCCCTTGAAGGAAGGAAGGGTTGTGTAGTTCAGTCATTCAGAAGGATAGAGAAGATCTGTCTCATACAGTTCCAACTTATTTTGTGAAAGGATTTGGACATATCTAGCTAGATCATCATACTATGTTTTTTTTGGGATTTGAGCAAATGAATAAGCTCATGAGAGAGGATGATGTTATCCATGATTTGTCTTCCTTCCACATATCCAGGCTATTGGTTGGAGATGAGGAGAGGGAGGATGACTTTAATTCAATTGGAAAAAATTTTGGAGAAATTTTTTTATATGAAATTGCAGAGGGCCATGGGCTTGAATTTGTATAGGGAATCTGTAGAGATTTCTACGGGTATCAAAGTCAGAAAGGTGGAGTTGAGAGCTCGAAGGAAAAACTTATGAGTACGAAATTCCTCCACTAGGTTATGAACATCCTTCTTTATGATAGGGTAGCAAGCTTTGTAGAAATCAGTGGTGAACCCATCCGGCCCTACAGCTTCCCCATTCGGTGTTCCCATGACAACATCTTCCACTTCTTCGAGGGATAATTTCCTTAGGAGAATTTTATTATGGTCCTTCATGAGGATTTTGGGAATATTCTTGGTGATCTTTCTGATACCCTGGTCCTAATCATTCCTTGGCTCTTTGAGAAGAGAGATGAAGGAGTTTGTGAGCTTTGTTTCCAACTCCTCTTAAGAGTGAATAAGATGACCCTCTTGGTTCTACAGAGCCAGAATTATATTGTTCCTCTTATGCTGTATCTTTGTCTTTTTGGAAAAAGTATGTGTTCCTTTCTCCACATTTCAGCCAATTTATTCTAGATTTTTTTTACCACAACTTTTCTTCTTGAATGGATCTTTCATCCCATTTTTGTTGTAGTATTTTTTCCTCTTGCTTGCTAGTATCTGATATCCCTTCTTCAGTTATATTTTATTGAAGTAGTTCTAGTTGTTGTTCCAAGTTTTTTTTGTTCGTGATGATATTTCAAAAGGTGTCTCTATTCCATTTTTTGATTTCCTCTTTGATATATTTTATTTTTTGTTGGAAAGAATACATTTTGTTACAAGTTCTGGAGGGAGAGAAGGTCCATCATTGTTTCATTTTTTCCATGAAATTTGGGTGGTTCAACCAGAAGGCCTCAAACCTAAAAGACTTGCTCTTTGGACACCTGGAAATTTAAACCTTGAGAGAGATAGCCCAGTGATCAAAGCCTACTTGTGGAAGGATTCTCGCCTTCGTTTCCTAGAGAGTAAGATAGGATGCCTCAAAGAGAAGGAAATAGTCTAAACGAGAGTCTATTTGAGGGTATCCTCCTCTTCCATTATTGCGGGTGAATAAATCGTTGCTTATGGAAATGTAAATAAGGTTGAGGTTTTCAATGGTTGCAAGGAAAGCCTTAGAGTCCTTATTTAACATTCAGATTCCTCCTTTCTTTTTAGGTAAGTTAGTTATCATATTGAAATCACCAGTTATGATTTTGATGGGGTAGTGCAGAGGGTCGAGGAGATTGGAAATTATTGGGAGAATTTTGATACATCTAGTAATGAAACCAGCTCACAAAAAGATAGAAAAGATAGTTGAACGCCTTAGAATTCAGCCTCTTCGAGGGGGAAACCTCCTTTACATTACATGAATCAAAAATTCCTGGATGATACAAATGAAAAGACCTCCTTTCTATATATAGGAGTCTAAGGCGTCATAATATAATCAGAGCAGACATAACAATAATAATGTAAGGGCAGAGTAATAACAATAGTGGGCTTCTATGGGGCACAATAGTAACAATATGGGAACTACATGGGTACATCAATATAATAAGGGGGTTGTACTAATAAAAATAAGGGGTTACACTAGTAGTATAGGGGCCTAACATGCCCCTCTCCTTCAAAAGTGTTTTCCTCAATGCTTGAGTAGTTCTTAATGCTTCTGTATAAATTTCTTGTCCTCCCATGTGGAATCTTCAGTGGGTAAGTTCTTCCACTTGATGAGATACTTTGAAATTGATCAATTTTGTCACTGTCGTGTTCTTGTTTCTGTGACTACTCCAGATTCCAATATGATTTGTCCTTCCTCTTCAATTTCTGACAATATTGTTTGAATTGGGATCTTTTACACTTTTGAATAAGTGTCCTTACTTCTTCTTCCTTCGTCCATTCATCCCTTGCTTCATTTATCCAATCTAGTTGGATAATAGAAATAGCACAAAGCAATGCTTTCACATCCTCATCCTTTCTTGAGAGTGAATCTGCAAAAAAAAATTGCTTCCATTTTCTAAAGATGATGTCAAAGTCATAACCCAACATATTTGTGACATGTTTTTTCTGTTCTTCTAAAGATAATAGTTGTTCTAAAAGTATTTAAGACTATCATCATCCATTTTTACCTTGAAGTGTCTTCCCATTTGGTAAGGTCGCCATTTCTTAAGTGCATGTAGTATTTCCAACATTTCCTTCTCATAAATAGCTTGCTTGAGATGTAGCAGTAAAAATACCCAATCATCTACATCAAAACATTTTTCACTACGATGTTGATCTACCTGTTGTTCCATTCGATTTTGCACCAAAGTGGCATTATACTTTAAAAGTTGGAGAACTTGTTGTTGATGCTCGATGTGATCTTTCACTGCTTGAACCATTTTCTTCTTGATATGTCCTTCTATATTTAGAGTTTGAGGAGTGGTAATTTCTTCCAATCCTTTACAAGATATGTTCGGATTCATTTCGTGATGCTCGATGTGATCTTTCACTTATTGAACATTTTTCTTCTTGGTATGTCCTTCTATCTTGATAGTTTTGAGGGCTGGTAATTCCAACCAATGAATTACAAGATACGGTTGGATTCATTTCTTCTTTCTCGATGTGATATTTCACTTCTTGCACCTTTTTCTTCTTGATATGTCCTTCTATCTTGAGAGTTTGAGGAGTGGTAATTCTTGCCAATGCTTTAAAAGATATGGTTCAATTCATTTCTTCTTTATCTGGGGTTGGGTCCTTGCGTATATCCTCTTCTTTTGATGTTTCTTGATCCTCTTCTTCCTCCTCTTCATACTCTATGTAAAATAATTTCTTCTGAGCACACTTATGACCTTTAGTGCATTCGCTATCACAATTGTAACAAATCCCTTTTTCTCTTTTTTCTTCCAATTGTTTTTGTGTAACCCTTATAGGTTGTGGAAGGCTAGGAGAAACAACACTTCCATCTTTATAGTTGTGAAGGGTAGACTTCCTTGTTGCCATAATTTTACTTTCCACTATGTAACAAAGCCCTTTTACTATTTCCAATTTTTGTGGCGTTGCTCTAAAGAAGGTGTTTCTCTTTGTATCCTCATAATGTGCTATCATTTCCTCTATCAAAATTGACCATGTAACAAGTTGTTTATGAGAATAAAGCCCTTTATACCATAAAAATCGATCCGGTTCTAAATATGAAGGTGCAATACATACCTTTTGTAACAGTGGTACACCATGTAGATCAAAATATTTCTCCATCTGAAGTATTCAATTTTCCATATCCTTGCGATCAAACTTCCTCATCTCGCTTTTTCTTGATTTTAGGAATATGGTGGGTCTTAGATCCAACATTAGAGTCTATGGAGTCATGATTAACATTTCTTCTGTTCTCATCATGAGTTTCCTTTACTAACCTTTCACCATTAGTGACCATTTCTTGTAGCAATTTATTCAATTTTATCTTCAATTCTTCCATCTTATCATCCATGCCATCCATTTTAGCATCCATGCCATTCATCTTAGCTTCCATGCCTTTCTTTAAACCATCCATCTTAGCTTCTACACAATTTTGTGCAAGTGACACTTGTTGCACTTCGTCTCGTAATTTTGATATATCATGTTGCATTTCCTCCTCTTCTTCATGAGTCATGCTAGAGCTTTCAGGTTGCCTACTAGGTGTTTGCATTTTCTTTCCTTGGGGCATCAATTACCGATAATAATTCTTTTCTATGCCCTTTCAATTCCTTCAAACTAATTTTTCAAACCAAGCTTATGCAAAAATTTAAAAAAAAATACACACCTTTTTTCACTTTGTACGAGCTTTATATTGAATCTAATGTATCTCTATAATTTCGGATCATCCAATTTTGAAATTGCTACCTGTAGTAGCCCTCTATGTCCTCTTTCCAATGCCACCAGTTTGATCCAAATTGGATTCTCCAAGGAAGAGTTATGCACAATCTCCCAAGATGACCTGATTATAGACCTTTCTAGAAGAGTGAAATTGTATGAAGTGCCATGTGTCACTGTTTCGACCTTTTGTCTTTGAAAAATATATACAAGAAACCACAGTCTGTCCTCTTTCTGTACCTTCTTACAAAATTTCAATCTGATACTCACAGAGAAAGTTATGATGATTTTTCCCAGGTTACCTGTTTGGAATGTAATTTAAGAGTCTGCAAAAAGACCAACTTCCTAAGATCATAACTCCGCAAATATAGTGCGAAAAGCTATGAAATTCACACCTGAGGTTCAATGTAATTTCATCTCAAATGGTTTTTTTTTGCTTCTGAAACATTGTAGAAAAAAGTTATAGCGAAAATGCCACGATGACATATTTCGAGCAGCGAAACCTTAGAATCCAAAGCTCCAATACCGAATGTTATGAAACCAGCTTACAAAAAGATAGAAAAGATAGTTGAACACCTTAGAATTCCGCCTCTTCGAGGGGGCAACCTCCTTTACATTACACAAATGAACAATTCTTGGATGATACAAATGAAAAGACCTCCTTTCTATATATAAGAGTCTAAGGGGTCATAATATAATTAGAGCCGACATAACAATAATAATGTAAGGGCACAATAATAACAATAGTGGGCTTCTATGGGGCACAATAGTAACAATATGGGCACTACATGGGTACATCAATATAATAAGGGGCTTTTGCTAATAACAATAAGGGGTTACACTAGTAGTATAGGGGTCTAACACAGCCTATCACCTTGTGCAGGGCATATACATTGGTTATTCTAATGGTCTCATTGGTTCTTATGATTCTCATGATTGTTGGGTGCACAAATTGCACATAAGCAAACTCCTCAACACTTAATTGTCAACCCAAGGGTTTTGTAAACTTAGAGATGAAGCATAGGAAATTCCAGAAGTGGTATGAAATTTTCCTACTCTTATTCCTACTTCTTAAATGAAACGTTGCAGAATCAGACATAAAACAATCTTAAAGGTAATCGACACTAAAGAAATTCTAGTGCCGGAATATAAAAGAATAATTTGCGAAGAAATCGAGTAAAGGAACTTTCACACAACTGGAAGAAATCTTAAATCTTGAAATGAAATACTATGTTATATTTAGTATAGATGGCTAACAACTTAACAATAGGCTCCTTGCAAAGATCTGTTTCCTAGTTGATCTTCCTTCGACACCAAGCAACCTATTCGTATACTATTGCAATCTCCTTGCACTACTGCAAGTACAATACTTATATGAAAAAGTATATTTTACCTTCTTTACTGAAGAATTATGTATTTGTGTAGGTTCTCTAAGTCTCAAGGATTAGAGCACTTTGTTCCTGTCACAAGAGACCAGCTCTTGCACTGAGACAAAGCTTCCTTCACCAAAGTTTCCAATTTACCGTTGAAATAATTAAAAGATGTGTTCAAAGGAATTGCAATTGCAAGCTAGATTCTGAGATAAGTTACATGTGAAAAATAAGGCTTTAGTTAACTGAACTTTTCAATGAAAGTAAACCTCATAAAGAAAAAAAAATTTGGAATAATCAAAGCAGCACTCAAAGTAATTTTCATGCATCAAACTAAGTTTCTGCAATTCAGTTATAACATTTATGTTCCTTTTTCTTAAGTCATAAAATGCAAGTGTAAAGTATGGTGTTTTTAATAACATCCTTCCTTAATCCACGTAAAAATTATTAGATCCTTCAGAAGTATAACTCTTATGTGTGATTACCCCATCTCTATCACAACAAAGCCAATGAATCAAAATTTTCATAATTATATTCCCTGTATGGTCCTGAGAATAGGATTTGATGAACTTCCCCAAAGGATTGCCACAAACCAGTAGGGGAAATCACTACCACTTGGAAGTAGTGGATCTCCTAAGCAACATGACCTTGAAAGAGTTTAAAGATCAACTTAATCCATGACAGCTAGAGTTGAATGAAGTCGTTCACCAAAAATTTATCAAAGTATGGGTTTGTAGAATCAGTCATTGTATTGGAGGTGAGGAATAGTATAACAAAATTTATGCACATCGTAGTGATCAACACTTGCACATATCAGAGGGAAAAACAACTTTGTGTCTCTCTAATATAAAATTCTTATCACATAGTCCAACATTGAATCTCAGTCGCACTAACAAAAAATTGATCACACTATTATTTAGTTACGCCTGGGCGGAAAAAAGGAAACGACGGGCGGCATCGCTTTACTTACGTGCTTATTCCTTGCTGGCTGTCTACATTACTTTGCATGTTGGAGAAACAGAGAAATGTTACGCGAGGCAGAACTGGTTGAGAAAAACCCCACAAATGCCCACGAAGAACATTTGCCTAAGATATCATGAGAACATAAATTCACTTGAAGTCATAAACATCAAATAGTCGTCGTCTATGGCCACAAGATAACCCTTTATCCTTTTGAGACTCCACAGCAATAGTGAATGGGGAGAAACAATGTTCAGGAACTCTCCGCTAGCTCCTTGTGAAGAAAGAAAAAGTGAAAAAGCCGCAACCTTTGTCAATCGAACCATCTTTTCCACGTCAATTTTACTATAAATATTTTAGGATTATTATTTAATTTTAAATATGAAATATTAGAATATCATCATGAATGAATTATTATTATTATTATTATTAAAAATAAAAATAAAAATAAAATTTCAATATATTAAGTTGATTTAAAAAATTTTATTTTTATAATTTTTATTATTAAAACAATATTATATTTTATTATTATTATTTTTTTTTTCCCTTCACTAATGTATATTTACATATTTAAATTTAATAGTAATTTCAATGACCCACCTTATTTTTCAATTTTTTTTATTATATTTCATGTCTAGCTTTATATATTTTATTATTATTATTTTTTTTTTCCCTTCACTAATGTATATTTACATATTTAAATTTAATAGTAATTTCAATGACCCACCTTATTTTTCAATTTTTTTTATTATATTTCATGTCTAGCTTTTTCACTCTTCACTGCAACATTTCTCTTGCTCCACACAAAAATCATATTTAATTTCATATCATTTCAATAGAACCTACATTAACTTTTAAAATTTGTATTTTATTATGATCAAAAATTTGTATTTTATTATGATCAAGTAGGCTATGTTCTTTTTTATTTTATTCAAAAAGCTTTGAATTTTAATTAGATTTGAAATATCTGGAATTTATTAAAATTTTGAAAAATTAATGTTAAATTAAATATTTTGAAAATAAATAAATAATTTATATTTTTTTTAATTGGAATTTTTTAACGTAGTTTTATATTAAATTTGTTAAATATAAAAATTCTATTAAATATTAAAAATATTTAAAGGAAAATTTTATTGGTTAAGTGTGATAATAATTCATGTTTTATTATAATACAATATACTATATGATAAAGATAACTCATTTCAAAATCAAATCTATTTTATTTTAATTTAATTTTATAACAAATGTTAAATTAAAATTTAATATTTACAATATAACAAGATTCTTCACACTTACACTATAAAAGATTTTTCACGATGGATATTTACAATCATTTTAGTATGGATACTATTATGTTGTTAATCTTTGTTACCATTTTAGCACATATATTATTAAATTGTTAATCAATGTTACAATACCATTGGCAAGTACCATGGCTTATTGGGCCAAGCGGTTGTGCCAAAAAGCACTATACATGGGAAAGTTGTTGTCAATTAATGTTATATTTAAAAATAATAAAGTAATATTTACATTAACAAATTAAAGATATTAATAACAAAAAATTGAATGTCAACCATAAATAAAATACTCAAATTTCACTTTAAATTTACATTAAGTTTATAAAAATGATGAAGTAATTGAAGGTAAAAAAAATAAAATTAAGTTTTAGTATATGAAAGATATGTAATTTTTTAACTGGTTGAAAGATACTATTGAGATTACATGATGAGTACTTCATTATATGTTCAGTTTATGTATAATATTTAAAACAAAAATATATTAGAAACAAAAATTATTTTAATGTGAGTAATAAGCAAAAATATTTCAATGTCCATAGTAAAGTCTTGCAAGCAACTTAGTTCATGTCACTCAAGTTACAATTTATGTTTGCTAAAAATTAAGTAAAAAATTATAATCTACATTGGTCAATGCTAGATTAATAACAATCATAAGAAAATTGAACCCTATAGGTTTCCTTTTGTAAGAACCACTAAATTGAGAAGGAAAGTTAAGAAAATTGAATCCTATAGGTTTCCTTTTGTAAGAACCACTAAATTGAGAAGGAAAGTGGATAAATTAATTGCTTGCTAAGAAATAAAGACTTGCATAATTTTTGATATGTAGTAGCCACTGGTAAAATGAACATTTATAGTTCAACACAACATAAATAATTGTGAGAAGTAATTGGTAGATATATTTATTTACATCTTATTCCTATCCATTTTTTATGCAAAGACATGCTTAAATTATAGTGTGGAGTAAATTATGATAAATATATTATTCACCAAAGCTTTAATCGTTTTCCCTCGCTGCAAAAATATCTAAAACTCATGCATGAATATTGCAACCATATCTATAAATTATGTGTGTGTAAAGAGAGAATATTAATAATAATTTTTTTCTTATACTTACAAATCTTTTATTTGTATGTTGTTCAAAATTAGCACAGGTCAAGTTTTTCACTTAAAAGAAGATTTGCAACTTCAGAGATTTGATCCATCTCAAAGCTTGGTACCCAGAATTAGATAGATCTATGATAATCAATACTTAATGCCCAAAGACCATCACTCATTTCAAAATCAAAATATTTTATAAATATTTTATTTTATAACAATTTACTTTCCATTAATATTGAAAATTTTAAACACATTCTATGAAATTTATTAAACACTTATTATGTTAAATTTTCATATTAGTTTGCAATATTATATCAATTTAAAATTATATATATATATATATCTATATATATATATATATATATATATATATATATATATATATATATATATATATATATATATATAACTTTTGCATAAAAAATAACTATTAAGCAGCAAACATATTATACTTTGTTCATATTAAACTTATTATTCTTTGCCAAAACATTTATCCATTAGAACCAAATGCCATATTTACACGGAAGTGTTTTGGTTGGGAACATGCAGCCAATGAAATCTTTTAGCTTTTGTCCTCCTCCATCTAATAAATTTTTACCTTGTGGCACTTTGAATCACTGGGTTGGGTTGTACATTGCAAGAAACTTTTGTGGCATGGAAAACATGTGGAATGGAAATCTTTGTAGACCCAAGAGGCTCTGAAGCATGAAGTTCCTTGACCGAGTCCATTGGATGCAACGTGAGCAACCTGCACCTTATCAACAACTCAACCACTTCTTCGGTAAATCCATCGCCACAACAACAAGGCTTGCATTAATAACATTAAAAGTCAACCCTGAAACCTTTTCCCTTGTTATGCATCCAACTCACAAAACGATAGAAAAGATAGATCAACAACTTCAAAATAATTCTCTTCGAGGGGGAAACCTCGTTTACATTACGCAAATGACAATTATTGGATGATGCACATGGTAATACCTCATTTCTATATATAGGAGTCCAAGGGGTTACAATATAATCAGAGCCGACATAAAAATAAGAATGTAAGGGTACAACAATAACAAAAGTGAGCTTCTATTAGGCACAATAATAACAATATGGGGATAACATGGGCACAAAAATAACAATAAGGGGATACAATGACAATAATAATAAGGGAATACAATAGTATTATAGGGACCTCACATTCCGCTCTCCTTCAAAAAATTTGTCCTCAACGCTTAACTAGTTCTAGATGCTTCTCTATAAAATTATCATCTTGCCATGTGGAATATTTAGTAGATAAGTTCTTCCACTTGATGAGATACTTTCAAATTTCCTCCCCTAATACCAATTTTGATGCATTCAACTCACAAAAAGATAGATCAACAACTTCAAAATCAGCCTCTTTGAGGGGGCAACCTTCTTTACATCACACAAATGACAATTCTTGGATGATACAAATGACAAGACTTCCTTTTTATATATAGGAGTCTAATGGGTCACAATACTATCAGAGTCGACATAGCATAATAATGTAAGGGAAACAATAATAATAGTGGGCTTAGACTATTGGGCACAATAATAACAATATGGGGACAACATGGGCACAACAATAACAATAAGGGCCTACAATGACAATAATAATAAGGGAATATACTAGTATTATAGGGACCTAACATCTCGATTGTGTAGGAAGTTCTCGAGAGATAACTATCTTCACTGCTTAACAGAACTTTTCCATGAAATAGGCTCGTCCTTGATGGCGAGTGGGGTGGAATCATGAGCCAAGATGACGCTAGCGATTCTAGTGTAGATTTCCGACTAGGAATTTACAATGATCACCATTACCATTTCAGTTACTTCTATTTCACCAGCGTCGTGCTCGCCAAGCTTAAAGGCCACTAGGCGCGTAGATTTAAATCTCACATTTATTCCATTGTGAATTTCTTTTTGACTGAGTCTAATGATCCCCTGCCATCATATACGCGACTAAGGAGTTTCAGGCAATGGAAGCTCCATTTTTAGGCAGCAGATTTGACAAAGTTCCCTGATAGGTGAAATTAAGAGAGCACCAACTAAGCCCTTACGATAAAATGAATACAATTTGTCCTTGCATGAGAAAATGTATTCATGGAGGAATTCCATATGACTGGTCCTCGCATGAGACACTAGATACCTCAAAAGTTGAATTACATCCTACTTGTTGTTATACAATTGTGTATCTTGGTTTATTGAAGGTGCATGTCTTTGAGAACCATCTTGAGCCATATTTGAGGACCGTCTTTAGCCTTATTTCTACACATGTGGAATTTAATACTGCTTTGTGCTACGGTCTATGGAGAACAATGCACAACAATTAGATATGTTTTACTAGGTCCATTAATCATTATCTAATGCTAAATTAGTAAGCTATCGGAAATTTTCTTTCATCTTTGTAGTGACAGTTAAAAATTTGAAGTTATTACCTTACACATATTCATGTCCATACTATAATGCCTTTCATCTTTCATAAAATCCTATTTTCCGTTGGATCTAATGCTGAATAAGTAACCTATCGAAGATTTTCTTCCATCTTTGCAGTGACGGTGAAAAGAATTGATGTTATTATATTACACATATTCATGTCCATACTATAGCATGCCTTCCATTTTTCATAAAATCCCTTTTTCCATTTCCATTGAACATCTTTGGGTCTTTCCCTATTTAATGAAACAATAAGTGCATAACTCAAAGCTAGCGTGGTAATAATATATTAGATGCGTTTATTGGTTTTAAATATTCAACAGGTGCTCAAATTCTTGTTTTAATAGGAGTTTCGGTTGTCTTACACTTCGACCTATCAAATATTTTCAGGTGTTTTTTTTTGTGCATATCTTATCAAATTTTATAAAATATTTTTTTGTGCATACCGTACATGCAGATCTTGCCATTGATGTGCAATACATTTAGTCCTAAAAATAATGAAAGAGCCTAGGGACGTCATTTGAAATATTTTATTCCAATCAACCTTTAGTTTCCTAATGATTCCTAATCAGGTCTACGTCATCATAACTAATAATGATAGACAACTGTTTTGCGAAATACTTATTTAAATTATTTATGTATCCGGATTTTTGTAAAAATTCTTATGAAGAATTTATATTTAATGTTCTTTAGTTTGCAATTCAATTAGTGTCACTTGGTGGGTTTCTCGTTTGCATTTCAAAGTTATGCCGCGAGCTCTGCCAAAATATGTGGCGGAGTTAAATGGAAAGGAATGATATATTGTTTTTTCTAGCATGGGCTTTCTCCATTGGTTTATTGTTCACATTTTATAGCTACAACAGTTTATTATTACAAATATGTTCTCACTGATGTGCTATGGATATGGTAGTTCATTGTTATAGATTTATTATGGTTTTGTGTTATGATAGCTCTCTCTTTTCTGACAAGATGGGTTTTTCAACGAAAGTTTTAAACTTTGGTATCAAGAAGTTTTATGGGATTTAAAAAAAAATGAACACTACTTTTTTTTCTCATGATGGGATTTTCAAAGAAAGTTTTAAACTTTGGCCTTAAGTAGCTGCAATTTTCTGGGCTAATGGCCACACTTAGCTACCCAGGAAAAGCTCATCATGTCAATGCTATAGGATTCAACCACTCAAATTTCTTAGATTGATATAATTTTCGTTTGTATCTAGTTGTATGGTATCGATATAATTTTTGTTTGTATCAAGATTTATAGCATCGATTACTTCTTTATAGATTGATTTCAAAAGAGAGAAAAATCAATTTATTGATATACCAACTTCGGTTACTTTTGAAAGTACTTCTCTTATTTTATTGGGATATTTAGAAAAAGTTCTCCCGTAAACATTTCCATTTTCTACCCAATACGTTAATTTAACTTTAATTTAAAATATCATTATTTATTTGATATACCAATTTATTATAAGAAATGATTAACTTTAAAAATAAAAAATAAAAAAAACAAATATGATTTGTCACTGAGGTAGGCACAACATATTTTGATTTCTCTACATTAGAAGCTAATGCTAAATGATGAGTAGTTGTGTACTTCGAAAAGAAGAAAAGAAATATTAAAAAATAAAGTAACCTCAACATATGATTTCTTTACATTAGAGACTAAGGCTAAACCAGGAGTTGTGTACCTATAAAGTAAAAGCATAAGGAAAAAAAAAACTATAACCCTTTCATACTTTTCAAACTCGTAATACCACACTCGTAATACCACACTCTAATCCTATGTTGTTTTCTACTCAACACTAGCATCACATAATTTTTTTTTGTTAAACTAAGGCAATGATTAACTTTTATACAAGTTTTCGTTTTTATATGTTGTTGTATAGCAGTCCTTTCTTTTAGCTCCCTAATCATGTCTATGTCATTAGTTTAATGATAAATTATTTTTTTGTTGTTGTTACTTTAATGATAAATCATTGTTTTAGGAATAATTAATTTCATTGTATTTTTTTTAATTGTATTGATAATTATTTTATTTTTAATTTTAAAGTTTCTGGTTAGAAGTGGTGGAGAAAACGCCCTTAGAATAAAATCAACACTATGTTCCCATACATAAATATGAACAATGCTTACATTAACAACGCTTATATTAGAGAGTTTAATAGACCGTAATCACATACATTTAATACTAGAGTTTATTTGCAAATCTTTTATTTCTTAAATATACCTTTACAAACTATCCAAAGATCGTTTCTCTCGGGCAGCAGTGGACTTCGGCGCAAGTGGGCTCTTGTTAAATGGGAAACCGCTTGCCTTCCAAAGAAAGGAGGCGGCATTGGATTAAGAGACCCCACTCACAGCAATGCTGTTATGGGGGCTCGAATCTGGTGGAAATGGCTTTCGGAACCTCCCACTCCTTGGGCCTTGTTATGGACAGCCAAATATGTGGGAAATTGTCCAAGGGAGGAACTCATCAGAATATCAGAGACTAGCAATGGCTCAATCATGTGGAACTCGGCCAAACAGCACAAGAACCTCATACAGCAGCACAACTTTTGGGAAGTGAAGAATGGTGATCATGCCAGATTTTGGGACGACTCTTGGCAACAGATGCCCAAACTCAGGGACCTTTTCCCACCAAATGTACCCCTGGAACAGGATATGCACCCCCAAAACACGGTGAGGAATTTTTGGCGCAACACCTCACATCAAGATTACAGAGAGTGGCTCAAAGCGACTCAAATCATAGGACAGGGGACGAGGCAAGACCAGCAAATTCTGGATACAGAATTAACAAAAAGGAAAATTCAACACTCTGAGGAAAAAGACATTCTTAGATGGGGATATGAAGAAAAGGGAACCTATTCCACTAGAGAGGCCTACAATATACTTATCAATGAACAAATGAGGCTAGACCCACTCTGGAGCAAAATATGGGATTCCTCCATGTGGGCGAAAGTGTCTACCTTTCTTTGTCTCCTCTGTCACAAGAGGATTCTCACATGGGACAATCTGAGAAAAAGAAACTTCAGTGGACCATCCATATGCCCCAACTGTAAAAAGGAAGAGGAAATCATTGAACACCTCATGAATTACTGGCCGTTGGCACACAAGCTCTCGCAAAAAATCAGCTTGCATTGTCAAAAAGAAGGAGGAGCCAATGGAGATATAACTGCTACAATACGCAATTGGGACCCCCACCCCTTTCAAAGCAAGATCCTGAACTTTCTCTGGAAGCTCATCCCAGGATTTGTTATATGGGCCATATGGAAAGGAAATGGTAGAATTTTCAAAAATCACTCCAAAACGCTGGATGACATATGGAAAATCATCAATCAAAACATTGAAGAAACCATATCTCTAAAAACATGGTACCAAGAGGATCTCCCCACTATCCCTCAGGAACAAACAATATGGAATAATTGGAACTTCCACAGAAAGCAAGAACAGCTGATCAAAGGAACAAAGCCTCCGAGAGGTCCCTCAATGGCGAAATGGTTCCCTCCCCCCATGAACATGTATAAGCTAAATTTTGATGGTGCATCAAAGGGTAACCCAGGGAATTCTGGATTTGGAGGGATCTTCAGAGATTATAAGGGAGCTAATATCATAACCTTCTTACGCTCACAAGGGTGGGACACCAATAACTCAGCTGAGTTAGAAGGTCTTTGGCAGGGGCTACTTTTAGCTAAAGATAGGAATCTCTTCCCACTTTTAATAGAGGGAGACTCTCAAATTCTTATCCGAATGGTCTCGAGAATTCTACAGGGCTCCCCCTCGTCCAAGGCCAGTAACCGTTGGAGAATGGCTCAACGGCTATTGCATATTGAGCGCTGGTTTTCCTCCCACAGTGCGGTCTCCTTGAAACACATTCGGAGGGACGGGAACAAAGTTGCAAACCTCTTGACTAATATGGGAGTTGAATGTGGGAGGCATTTACATGTTGGATCACCCGCAAATTTAATTTCTGAATCTCAACTCCTCGACTTCAATAATCTTGTGCAGAAGGAAATGCCTAAGATCGAAGAAATACTCCCAGATGCGGGTGGCACAATCAACCTTACTATTTCCCATGCACGGAATTAATGTCTGGTACTGCCAGCTGCAGAGCAACATGGCCTCCTGGGACTTAAACTCACATGAGGTAGGGAAAGTTATTAATGTTGGATGAGTTAGCGGATTCGCATTTATGCTTTGCGTTGATCGACGCAACATTCGTTCAGTTATAATCATGCTGCTCCATAGCTATTTCACCATGCCTTATGCTCAGTCGCTCGGCAACGGAACCTGGTTTGCAGAGGCTGTTGGTGATGGACTAATTCTGGTTCACTGCTGCGAGCTCCAAGCCAACTCTATTAAGGGTAATTTATCCCCTGTTCTCGATTCGCACATTGTGTTGTGGTATGCAAGTTCTATGGTCATTTGTAAGTTCTGTTATATTGTGTTGTCGGTTGCAAGTTCTGTTGGGCATCCCTCTCGCCTCAATCGACTCTGTTATGTTGGTTCTCCCATCCATAATCCATTTGTGCCCTACCTCCTGTCTGTCATCATGTTCGTTCGGGTAAGAGGCTTCGTTCAGGGGGGCGTCGTGACAGCCGCTTGCATCCCCCAGCCGGTCATGCTATGGAAACAGTGCCAAAACCCTTCAGTCCCTCCCCCGTCCATGAAGTTGGGCCATCTTTAAGCTCTAGTTGTAAGCCTATTCCGAATAGTGCCTTCCAAACCACGCACTTTAAATTTCAAAGTAATTTGCATAGGCCGCTTATCACTGCTCACATTACCATTATTCTTTCGGAAGAGGAAAATCAGGTCTCCTCTCTGGCCTGCATAGCCCCTGATCCTTCCCAAAGCAGTGAGCATTCCATGGACATAGACAGCTTGGAGAATTGGAAAAATGAGAAGTCTAAACAGGAGGAATTTCTCAAAAATCTTCCTCCCCTTGAAGATACAGGACCTACTGCTGAAGAAGGGACTCGTGGCGAAGCAGGCCATGCCATGGCAATCCTTGGCAGCGACTTGGGTGGCAATGAAGGTCTGAAGACTGGTGATGCAGGTCTGGCTGAGAAGGAGAACCATGGCCCGGCAAAGGAGAAGTAGCGCCACATGGGACTGCCTCCTTTTGTTGTTTCGGTTACTGTTTCAGGCTCGCGGTCAAGGTTCAGTGTTAATGTCCTACTGTTTTTGGCTTCTAGATGGGGATTTGGTGACACATTATGTGCTGGTTTGCAATGATTTTGTGTTTCTGTGCTGGCTCAGTTCTCCTTCTCGGCATAACATGTCTCTCTTTATGTCTGTTATCTGGTTTTTTGATCTTTGTAACTGGTTTCCCCAGCTTATGTTTGTAAAAGGACAGTTCTGTTCTGTTGAGCGCTTCCAAGCCTCGATGCTATGTAAAAATATTTTTCCTTACATTTAATAGAATTTAGTATTTGCAAAGAAAAAAAAATATTCTTTACAACTTTGAAAGTAATTACTATATTTAACTTCTTAATCTTCACTAAGACATGGCCACAAAATTCATATTGTTCATCCGATATTAATTGTAACCCACGCTTGTGGGGCCAAAATTCCCTAGTTGTGGGTTTTACATAGAGTTGGCGTAAATATCCAAAACGTAAGAGTTAAAAGTGTCCACAAATAATACATTTGTTCACCGATAGTCACGCATGATAAGGGCACACGTACTTTTTTCTATGTTTTAGTCCTACGGCAGACCTCCTCCATATTCATAGTCACAAAAACTCTGAGACCCGTGGCTACTATAATCTGATTACGTAACCGTACTGCATGCCCAAATCTGCAAAAGCTTTTTTTGAAGGGGTTGTCGAACGGGGCCACGATGAAATTTCATGGGAGGGTGAGTTTGGTGATTTTTTTTCAAGAAAGTTGTCTGAGTGTTTAAATCAATTTTTTTTGGAATTAGATTCAATACCATACGACATTTAAACCGTTGTAATCCAGTTTTTGAAAAATTTAAACTAAATTTTCTCAAAATCATGGCGTGTTTAGACTATGCTGTTATCCATCTTCCGTGATTTAGGACATTTACTTCTTTCTGAATAACTTGTAACTGAAGTTTTAAATTTTTATTTGACGTGAACACGTAATTACGCCGTAAGGCGTTTCCATTTGAAATCAACTTTGCTTTTGGGTTACGTGTACATGTCTTAGCCTTTGATTTTAAATGTTAGACGATGAAAATGATCTTGACCATCCAATTGATCAGACTGGTATACAATGCGACCCCGCGGGATGCTGCGCTGCTTCCACTTCCAGGGGACGCTAGCTGCTTCCACTTCCAGGTGCTTCTCGGTGTGGAGACCTTGCACTTGCCCTCGCTGTACATATCTTCCAGGTCGAATTTTACTAGCACACAAATTCCGTGGACTCAAAGAAGATGAAGCCGAAGCTGAAAATTCAAGATTCTACCGACAATACCAAAGGTTCAACAATATCGTGTAAGACAACCACAATTTATGAGCAAAACAATGAAGGAATTGGCCATTTTGAAACCAGGGAACATTGCCCAACAGAAGATTCTCGAGGATGGCACCCTCTTTCCCATGGTTCTACTGCCTCCAGATGAAAACCCCTCAATTGGGTCCCTTGTCAACGCCATCCAACAGAACAGGGAATGGATTCACAATCAACTGAATCGCGCTGGAGTGTTGCTGTTTACAGGGCTTCCAGTGAGAAGTGCATTCGATTTCAGCACAGTTGTTGAAGCATTTGGATGGGAAAAACAACCATATCTGGGCTTAGCTTCAAGGACCAGGGTTGAAGGAAGGGTTTACACAGCAAACGAAGCTCCAGGAACATTGCCCAACAGAAGATTCTCGAGGATGGCACCCTCTTTCCCATGGTTCTGCTGCCTCCAGATGAAAACCCCTCAATTGGGTCCCTTGTCAACGCCATCCAACAGAACAGGGAATGGATTCACAATCAACTGAATCGCGCTGGAGCGTTGCTGTTTAGAGGGTTTCCAGTGAGAAGTGCATCCGATTTCAACACAGTTGTTGAAGCATTTGGATGGGAAGAACAGCCATATCTGGGCTTAGCTTCAAGGACCAGGGTTGAAGGAAGGGTTTACACAGCAAACGAAGCTCCTCTGGATCAACACATCAAATTCCATCATGAGATGGCTATGGTAAGCCGATCCTCTAAGCATTCCAGACTACAGTTTCCTTTTCTTCTTTCTTTCTCTTCAAACTTATTCCTATTAGGTTTTTTTTTCTTGACCATCAATGTTCTGGGTATTTTTTTTGTTGTGCAGTTTCCTGTGTTTCCAAGAAAAATATTGTTCTTCTGTGAGATTGCACCTCCGGAGGGAGGGCAGACAGCAATCCTGTTGAGCCATAAGCTCACCCAACGAATGGAACAGAGGTACCCAGAACTTGTAAAAATTATGGAGCAGGGGTTGATCTATTCTTACAGCATTCCTGAGGAAGACGATCCTCAATCCTTTTTAAAGGGTTGGCAATCCCGTTATCAAACCAGCAACAAGCAGGAAGCAGAAAATAGGTAAGAATAAAATGACAAGTTACATGTAGCATCTATCCATTTTCATTTTTATCTTTTAACTCAGATTTAAAGATGGGAAAATTCTTGATTTTCATAGATAAGGTGTGGAGAAATAAAAAATCTGTGTTACTTTTTTTTAGCTATTTAAACTTGAGATAAATTTATATTTTTGGGTGAAGATGAGGCTGCAATATTTTTTCACACATTTATAGATCACTTCTACCCAGGAACAGTTCAGATTTAAAATGCAATTACCATTTTCAATAATCAAATTGTTCTGAAATAAATTGAAATTGATGATCATGTGGTAAGGTTGTTGCTTCCAGGCTTATAAAGTCAGGTGTTCCAGTGTCCAAAATAACTTGGGCAGATGATGGCACAATGTTTTTTGAATTGGGACCTATTGTTTTTATAAAACCTGTTGATGGAGATGCAGACAATAGGAAAGCATGGTTCAACCCTTAAGCACTTCCAGAGATAGTCCCAATGCTTGCAGATGGTTCCCTCTTTCCTGATGAGGCAATTGAATCATACCTCCAGATAACTAAAGAAGAGTGTGTGGACATCACCTGCGAAGTTGGTGATGTTCTGGTGCTGGACAATATGGAACAGAGGTACCCAGAACTTGTAAAAATTATGGAGCAGGGGTTGATCTATTCTTACAGCATTCCTCAGGAAGACGATCCTCAATCCTTTTTAAAGGGCTGGCAATCCCGTTACCAAACCAGCAACAAGCAGGAAGCAGAAAATAGGTAAGAATAAAATGACAAGTTACATGTAGCATCTATCCATTTTCATTTTTATCTTTTAACTCAGATTTAAAGATGGGAAAATTCTTGATTTTCATAGATAAGGAGTGGAGAAATAAAAAATCTGTGTTACTTTTTTTTAGCTATTTAAACTTGAGATAAATTTATATTTTTGGGTGAAGATGAGGCTGTAATATTTTTTCACACATTTATAGATCACTTCTACCCAGGAACAGTTCAGATTTAAAATGCAATTACCATTTTCAATAATCAAATTGTTCTGAAATAAATTGAAATTGATGATCATGTGGTAAGGTTGTTGCTTCCAGGCTTATAAAGTCAGGTGTTCCAGTGTCCAAAATAACTTGGGCAGATGATGGCACAATGTTTTTTGAATTGGGACCTATTGTTTTTATAAAACCTGTTGATGGAGATGCAAACAATAGGAAAGCATGGTTCAACCCTTCAGCACTTCCAGAGATAGTCCCAATGCTTGCAGATCGTTCCCTCTTTCCTGATGAGGCAATTGAATCATACCTCCAGATAACTAAAGAAGAGTGTGTGGACATCACCTGGGAAGTTGGTGATGTTCTGGTGCTGGACAATATGGAACAGAGGTATCCAGAACTTGTAAAAATTATGGAGCAGGGGTTGATCTATTCTTACAGCATTCCTCAGGAAGACGACCCTCAATCCTTTTTAAAGGGTTGGCAATCCCGTTACCAAACCAGCAACAAGTAGGAAGAAAAAAATAGGTAAGAATAAAATGACAAGTTACATGTAGCATCTATCCATTTTCATTTTTATCTTTTAACTCAGATTTAAAGATGGGAAAATTCTTGATTTTCATAGATAAGGAGTGGAGAAATAAAAAATCTGTGTTACTTTTTTTTAGCTATTTAAACTTGAGATAAATTTATATTTTTGGGTGAAGATGAGGCTGTAATATTTTTTCACACATTTATAGATCACTTCTACCCAAGAACACTTCAAATTTAAAATGCAATTACCATTTTCAATAATCAAATTGTTCTGAGATAAATTGAAATTGATGATCATGTGGTAAGGTTGTTGCTTCCAGGCTTATAAAGTCAGGTGTTCCAGTGGCCAAAATAACTTGGGCAGATGATGGCACAATGTTTTTTGAATTGGAACCTATTGTTTCTATAAAACCTGTTGATGGAGATGCAGACAATAGGAAAGCATGGTTCAACCCTTCAACACTTCCAGAGATAGTCCCAATGCTTGCAGATGGTTCCCTCTTTCCTGATGAGGCAATTGAATCATACCTCCAGATAACTAAAGAAGAGTGTGTGGACATCACCTCGGAAGTTGGTGATGTTCTGGTGCTGGACAATCGCTTTGTGCAGCATGTGAGAAGGCCTTCAACCCCACCTAGAAGGCTACTCGCTGCCTTCTGCAAATAGTATGGGTGTTGTTGGATCAACTGTCAAGCATTTGCTGTAGTATTTCTTTCCATTATTAAGCATTGTTGTTGTTGGCAAATAATCTGAGAGGTTAACCTCTTACTGCCCGTACTGGAAATATGCAAATAGATCTTTCAGGGTTTATTCCTGAAAAATTTGTACTTGGGCTTAAAACCAAAGGTCGTTTAATAATCGTTTGCCAAAGAGTTTTTACAAATGCTCTGGATGGGGCAGTTAGCCCTTCAATATTAGAATAGAAAGGTTAGAATGGAGCCATTGATATACTGGTTATATAAGTTTGTGATATAAGTGACGTCCTACATATATGCTAGGTTATTTTTGCTAGATTATTTTCCTAATTACGCCGTAAGGCGTTTCCATTTGAAATCAACTTTGCTTTTGGGTTACGTGTACATGTCTTAGCCTTTGATTTTAAATGTTAGACGATGAAAATGATCTTAACCATCCAAAGTATCAGTAACTTTGTTATGATAGGGTTTCATGTTTGGATATGTAATGTATGGTCTGTGTCTCAAGCATAATGTCACTATAGAAAATTTGGTTTTCTAGCCTTTTAGTGACCTTTGTATTTGAACTGTGTTCTTGACATGTGATACACTGATATATGCCATATTGGTCTACAAAGAGGTTGGAGAGGAGTGTTTTAAAGCAACAGGTTTCAAATTATAAAAAAATTCAGTTCAGTTGTCAAGCGATCATTCTGATTAGGCCTCCTTCACTTCTGGTGGCATTGCGCCCACCTGAATGGACTTGAAGGAAATGCCTTGGACACTGAGTCATGTTAACATGCTTGTCTGTGGTGCATTATTTGGTATCATTCTTAGATATGGTGCAGGGAAAGATGTTGAAATTCCTTGTCCCATAATCTTTCTCCAAGTTTCATCATGTAGTTAATGTATTTTTGTGTAATTACTTAACGTTGTGCATCAGCGAGTGTATTAACTCAAGTTGTTTAATCTTTTCATTTACGTAAGTGTACCTACCCTTTCTCTGTGGATGTGATTTGTAGATTCAACATTGTTCTTCTCAGACTAACAAACGTCTCTGTGAGATTTTGAGCCAAAGGTTTCTTGTGGCTCATTTTGAATAAGTTAAAGATAGGGGTAGAGAAATGGAAGGAGGGCCTTGGTTTTCTGATGCAACCTGTGTCTTTCTAACTCCTTGGGTCTTGTGATTCAATCCAACATTCATGACAATCTTATCAGTGCATGTCTAGGTCAGACTTCCAGATTTCATATTGAATCCTGAAAAGAATTGGTCATAGAAAAGAAAAAATTGTCAAGTTTTTTAATATGTTTATCAATTTCACAAAAGGAAGAAGATGGATTTTTTATGGGATCAAGAGTGTGTAGAATTGGATCTAAGTAAAGGATGGTCACATAGGGTCATCCATGGATATGATAGAATGGGGTGATCTTTTCTTTTCCTTTTTTTTTACCATGGTGAATCGGTAACTGTTGGAATACTTTTGGTAAGTTCCAGGGTGACTGCCAGGATGATTGCAAGAGTAAGAGTATATCCAACAACCTACAAGCTATATATACCAAAAGCTTATGACTTAGTTAAAGCTGACTCCCCAGATGTCCTAACCACACTCGAATGGAATCTATTCAAGGAGCCGCATTACAATAAGCCAAACATATCTCTTAAAATTGAATCCAGATAAATAGAAAAATAAACAATGTTCCACCAAGACTCCGGGACGGGGAGACGCGGGTGCGGGGAGATGCACAAGGGGGACGTGTGGGAGTACCCTTAAATTTTAGGGGGGACAGGGGCACGTCGAGGTATATAATTTTTTTAATATATATATTTCAAATTCATATTCAATAATGAAAGCATAAATACAATGAGACATACACAATTGAATTAAGTAATGAAATACATTGATCCATACTCATCATCCTTACTAATACATACATGATTCATCCATAGACCATGAGATTCAATAATGAAATTCTCTGATACATATTCATCATTCATTATTCACCATTCTAGAATCTACATTGATTTAAAAGTTAAATTCATCATTCATCACTCTAGATTCTAAATTGATCAGACTGGTATACAATGCGACCCCGTGGGTATACGATGCAACCCAACAGACGGATGCTTGCCCTCGCTGGACGCTGCGCTGCTTCCACTTCCAGGTGACGCTAGGCTGCTTCCACTTCCAGGTGCTTCTCGGTGTGGAGACCTTGCACTTGCCCTCGTTGTACATATCTTCCAGGTCGAATTTTACAAGCACACAAATTTCGTGGACTCACAAAAGATAAAGCCGAAGCTGAAAATTCAAGATTCTAGCAACAATACCAAAGGTTCAACAATATCGTGTAAGACAGCCACAATTTCTGAGCAAACACTCTAGGATTCTCTACATTATCCTGGTGAGATATCTCGAGAAAACACAAGAGGACAGGACTTGTGATGAGCATGTAAGATACTTTCATAAAACCAAGAAAAGTTGATCTCGCGGCTCATAGATCAAAGTAGACAAACCCAAAAATAGTTACTTCCAATTCTTATTGTTTTCTTCTGAAATTTACTTCTGATTCCACACTTGGAGAGATCATTTTACAGTTATGAGTAATGACAAATAGAAGCAAGAAATATTTTGCTAAATTTTACATGTTCTATAAGTGTTTCTCCTTTAGCATGTCGAACTTCAGTAAATCCATACAATTATGATAACAATGCAACAGGTGCAAACATTATTTAAATGTTATGGAACAACATGTTGAGCAGTTTTTGTGACATATTTTAGGCCCCAGTGCATTCAACAAAACACTGAGGGTGCAACGGTGGTTATGTTATAGTTCCGCAATATTGGATTATTTAGAGAGCACATGCCTGTGCCAACCTCAGTTTCTTAATTGATATTTACAACAATGCAGACGATGGTTATGTGTTACATGTATACCTATCTGAAGAGTTTCAATCATAGTAGAACAAAGATGAAACAGACCTATAATTTATCGATATGTTATGTTAATACAAAGCCAGAGATGATTGTGTTACAATTCAGAATGAAATGTTCTTCAATATTCATGTTCCAAATGTGTATGGTTGAATGTATCGTCTGCTTACTCCAAACATAATGTTAGATTTTCTATCTTTTGGCAGTGTTAACATAATTCCTATGTAATAGCAGTGTTACAGTGTCGACAACAGAACAATATGCATTACACCTAAGTCTGGAACCAAGGTCGATAACATAGCAATATGCATTACACCTAAGTCTGGAACCAATGTCTATAACATAGCAATATGCATTACACCTAAGTCTGGAATGTTACAATGGATGGTCTAGATGATTATGTCTTTCAAAATTATTAAATTTTTTATTTCACCTGGCACTTTTACATATTTTGTACAAGTATAACGGATGCCATAGTAGAGGTGTGCGCTGCAAATAAGCATTCATTTTAGTCTTAGCCTTTGATTTTAAATGTTAGACGATGAAAATGATATTAACCATCCAAAGTATCAGTAACTTTGTTATGATAGGGTTTCATGTTTGGATATGTAATGTATGGTCTGTGTCTCAAGCATAATGTCACTATAGAAAATTTGGTTTTCTAGCCTTTTAGTGACCTTTGTATTTGAACTGTGTTCTTGACATGTGATACACTGATATATGCCATATTGGTCTACAAAGCGGTTGGAGAGGAGTGTTTTAAAGCAACAGGTTTCAAATTATAAAAAAATTCAGTTCAGTTGTCAAGCGATCATTCTGATTAGGCCTCCTTTACTTCTGGTGGCATTGCGCCTACCTGAATGGACTTGAAGGCAATGCCTTGGACACTGAGTCATGTTAACATGCTTGTCTGTGGTGCATTCTTTGGTATCATTCTTAGATATGGTGCAGGGAAAGATGTTGAAATGCCTTGTCCCATAATCTTTCTCCAAGTTTCATCATGTAGTTAATGTATTTTTGTTTAATTAATTAACGTTGTGCATCAACGAGTGTATTAACTCAAGTTGTTTAATCTTTTCATTTACGTAAGTGTACCTACCCTTTCTCCGTGGATGTGATTTGTAGATTCAACATTGTTCTTCTCAGAGTAACAAACGTCTCTGTGAGATTTTGAGCCAAAGGTTTCTTGTGGCTCATTTTGAATAAGTTAAAGATAGGGGTAGAGAAATGGAAGGAGGGCCTTGGTTGTCTGATGCAGCCTGTGTCTTTCTAACTCCTTGGGTCTTGTGATTCAATCCAACATTCATGACAATCTTATCAGTGCATGTCTAGGTCAGACTTCCAGATTTCATATTGAATCCTGAAAAGAATTGGTCATAGAAAAGAAAAAATTGTCAAGTTTTTTAATATGTTTATCAATTTCACAAAAGGAAGAAGATGGATTTTTTATGGGATCAAGAGTGTGTAGAATTGGATCTAAGTAAAGGATGGTCACATAGGGTCATCCATGGATATGATAGAATGGGGTGATCTTTTCTTTTCCTTTTTTTTACCATGGTGAATCGGTAACTGTTGGAATACTTTTGGTAAGTTCCAGGGTGACTGCCAGGATGATTGCAAGAGTAAGAGTATATCCAACAACCTACAAGCTAGATATACCAAAAACTTATGACTTAGTTAAAGCTGACTCCCCAGATGTCCTAACCACACTCGAATGGAATCTATTCAAGGAGCCGCATTACAATAAGCCAAACATATCTCTTAAAATTGAATCCAGATAAATAGAAAAATAAACAATGTTCCACCAAGACTCCGGGACGGGGAGACGCGGGTGCGGGGAGATGCACAAGGGGGACGTGTGGGAGTACCCTTAAATTTTAGGGAAATTTAGGGGGGACAGGGGCACGTCGAGGTATATAATGTTTTTAATATATATATATATATATATTTCAAATTCATATTCAATAATGAAATCATAAATACAATGAGACATACACAATTGAATTAAGTAATGAAATACATTGATCCATACTCATCATCCTTACTAATACATACATGATTCATCCATAGACCATGAGATTCAATAATGAAATTCTCTGACACATATTCATCATTCATTATTCACCATTCTATAATCTACATTGATTTAAAAGTTAAATTCATCATTCATCACTCTAGATTCTAAATTGATCAGACTGGTATACAATGCGACCCCGTGGGTATACGATGCAACCCAGTAGATGGATGCTTTCCCTCGCTGGACGCTGCGCTGCTTCCACTTCCAGGTGACGCTAGGATGCTTCCACTTCCAGGTGCTTCTCGGTGTGGAGACCTTGCACTTGCCCTCATTGTACATATCTTCCAGGTCGAATTTTACAAGCACACAAATTCCGTGGACTCACAAAAGATGAAGCCGAAGCTGAAAATTCAAGATTCTAGCAACAATACCAAAGGTTCAACAATATCGTGTAAGACGGCCACAATTTCTGAGAAAACACTCTAGGATTCTCTACATTATCCTGGTGAGAGATCTCGAGAAAACACAAGAGGACAAGACTTGTGATGACCATGTAAGATACTTTCATTAAACCAAGAAAAGTTGATCTCCCGGCTCATAGATCAAAGTAGACAAACCCAAAAATAGTTACTTCCAATTCTTATTGTTTTCTTCTGAAATTTACTTCTAATTCCACACTTGGAGAGATCATTTTACAGTTATGAGTAATGACAAATAGAAGCAAGAAATATTTTGCTAAATTTTACATGTTCTATAAGTGTTTCTCCTTTAGCATGGCGAACTTCAGTAAATCCATACAATTCTGATAACAATGCGACAGGTGCAAACATTATTTAAATGTTATGGAACAACATGTTGAGCAGTTTTTGTGACATATTTTAGGCCCCAGTGCATTCAACAAAGCAGTGAGGGTGCAACAGTGGTTATGTTATAGTTCCGCAATATTGGATTATTTAGAGAGCACATGCATGTGCCAACCTCAGTTTCTTAATTGATATTTCCAACAATGCAGACGATGGTTATGTGTTACATGTATACCTATCTGAAGAGTTTCGATCATAGTAGAACAAAGATGAAACAGACCTATAATTTATCGATATGTTATGTTAATACAAAGCCAGAGATGATTGTGTTACAATTCAGAATGGAATGTTCTTCAATATTCATGTTCCAAATGTGTATGATTGAATGTATCATCTGCTTACTCCAAACATAATGTTAGATTTTTTTATCTTTTGGCAGTGTTAACATAATTCCTATGTAATGGCAGTGTTACAGTGTCGACAACAGAACAATATGCATTACACCTAAGTCTGGAACCAAGGTCGATAACATAGCAATATGCATTACACCTAAGTTTGGAACCAATGTCGATAACATAGCAATATGCATTACACCTAAGTCTGGAATGTTACAATGGATGGTCTGGATCATTATGTCTTTCAAAATTATTAAATTTTTTATTTCACCTGGCACTTTTACATAGTTTGTACAAGTATAACGGATGCCATAGTAGAGGTGTGCGCTGCAAATAAGCATTCATTTTATTGCATCTAGGATAGAGAAATCATCTTGAAGGGGCTATAATGGATTAAATGATTCAAATAAATTCCAATGAGATTGAATTCAGGATGTTATAATAAAGGAGGACAATGCATCACATACCAGGCAAGGTTGAAGGTGGTAGTTAAATTGCAACTTCAAACTCTGGTTCTTGATTTCCAAGTTAAATCTAGAATGTAAATACAATGAACCTGCACATATGATTTGTGATTTACTCGGAGGTAGGTATCATGAGAGCCACAAGGCAAGGGAGGGAGTTAGTTTCTCATACTGACCAGTAAAATTAAGGGGCCACAACGGTCTTAACGTATTTGGAATTAATTATGTTTCATGTTTTGTCGGCCAGCAAATTTTTTCTTCCAACCCATGACAAGGTTGTAATGCGTGTAAAAGCGAGAAGTGATTTTTAAATCGAGGGCAAAATTCGTTGAATTCCAATGTAAAGTATACAACTGATTTCCAAATCCTGCATGTATGATTTCCTTGCAGATTGATATTTCCCATGAAGGGATGAATTTGATGCTCTATTTGAGATATTTGTTGCTCTGTCCATGTGTACTGACAACAAAATGGGTGGATCGAAGTGTGTCGCGTACTAGACGATCTCTAATACATGGAAAGGGTGTTGATTATGAAATAAGGACTCCCTATGACCTTTGCCATTTTTTTGACAAATTTTCGTGGATAGAGAGATATGAATGGAGGGAGGGAGAGTAGTTGATTGTTCTTCTTGTGCGGCTTAGAGTTTTGTATGAGCGTAGTTACTGTGTTTCCAACCTCTAGATGCAGGTCACTTTGTCTTGGGTTATGACTGTGTTACTATAATTTACCAAGTATGTCCAAAGAGATATAGGTGGTAGGCACTTCCTCCAATATCCTATGATCAAGCTGTGACTAGAGGGAAAGTAATTTTGGGTGTCACATCAGCAGTCATGCAAGGAAAGCTTTATGTCATTTTCGGTGCTCTATTTTGTAAAGAAGCAATAAGGGATGTGCGGATGCATGATCCAAGGAAGAATAAGTGGACAAAGATGGCATCCATGTCAACTCCTCATTTTAGTTGCCTCATAGGAGTAATTGACAACAAACAATATGTAGTTGGAGGGTCTGGTATGTGCCATCTCACAGGTTATTCCCTCCTTTGCTTCTAAGTTTATGATCCCATTACAAACGCATGAAGGCATGAAATAAGTGCACGAGGTGCCATTGCTAGCAATATTTATAGTCATCTTAAACATGTAGTAGTGGTAGATGGGAATTTATGTGTAACAGGACCACACAGAATTTGAGGTCGTATGAATGGGGGCATGTACATTCTCATTACAAATACATGGTTTGAAATAAAGCCAGATTACATGAAGCATGGGGAATCCAAACACCATTATGGATGGAAAGATCTATATGATTGATTTTAATGGTTATAAACAATATGTTCATAGATGCACATAACTCCAAGAACGACCTAGAAATACGAGTTAGGGTCGGAAAAAATATTTTTACGCCGTAAGGCGTTTCTATTTGAAATCAACTTTGCTTTTGGGTTACGTGTACATGTCTGAGCCTTTGATTTAAATGTTAGACGATGAAAATGATCTTACCCATCCAATTGATCAGACTGGTATACAATGCGACCCCGCGGGTATACGATGCAACCCAGCAGATCGATGCTTGCCCTCGCTGGACGCTGCGCTGCTTCCACTTCCAGGTGACGCTACGCTGCTTCCACTTCTAGGTGCTTCTCCGTGTGGAGACCTTGCACTTGCCCTCGCTATACATATCTTCCAGGTCGAATTTTACAAGCACACAAATTCCGTGGACTCACAGAAGATGAAGCCAAAGTTGAAAATTCAAGATTCTGGCATGGAAATTATTGGATTTACAGTAGGTCGCAAAGAGATGTGAAACATATAGCCAAAACCCATAAAGGCAATGCAAAGCACTAAAAGTTTAAAAGTTGCAAGAGCAAGTCATGGAGAGCCGTAGGGCTAACCCAACTACAAAAGATCAAAATACCCAAGAAATCCAGAGGGTAACGCATTTGCAAAAGGGCCAAAGAGCTACAAGACCAGGTTGTGAATACCCTTCGACGTGGCCCTGCAACTAACGCACTTTTGTGGGAGCGAGAACTGCAACTCATTTGTGTGGGATTTTATTGGGACTACAATAATGACCATTTCACAATATTCTGAAAAAATCCATGTAAAGCAAGAATCGGTTCAAGACAAAGAGTAAAGAGAATTTGTTCGAGAATCGTGAAGAAGGTTTCTATTCGAGAATCATGAAGAAGGTTTCCTTTCGTCGTGGTAAACCGGTTAGGGTGTTTTCAAACACACATCTATCAATCTCTGGTTTTCCAAAATCGTATTTTAAGTTCCTTCCGTTTTTTTAGAGGTAACGAGAAGCAAGTTACCAGGTTGATGTAAAACTGTTTTGCGCAAATCTGAATGTATCAGAGCCAGGTTTCAATCTTGGGACCTGTGAGTTATAAGTTCAATTACAAATAGAAACATTCAATGCCTAACTAACCTAATCTCCTTCCCTAGCTAGCCTAACCTACTTAAAACTGGCTTGAACGTGGGCTGTAGGGCTGAATGTCCTTCCCAGATCTCCCACACATCAAACTCCATAATTCTTGTAACCTCCCATGATCAGGCCTCAAATATTCGCGAGCGCATTCAGTACTTCATGCATGCATTTTTCCAAATGGGTGCTCTACTTCCATCAGAAATTTCAGCTGCATATGAGAATTCAAGCTCTCTTGGGTCAGTAAAGGATGCAGATACGAAGAATAATGATGTTGTCTATCAAGTCCATAATTTGGGGGTTTTTATTGCTTATGTGCAGGACGTGTTCGAGGACTTTGCATGCAACTTGTCTTATCCTACCAATGGAAATGCAAGGTTGGAGAGTTTGGATGCCTGGAACGACTTAACAATTCCAAAGGTCCAGAAATTTTCTCACTGAACGCACAATATGCATAAAGAAGGATGATTGTAAAGATATGTGTGCATCATCTGTGAGCTTACTAAAGTTCACATGACAGATTCATTCAATTTATTAGTTAACAACGGTGCTGCTGCTGGACAAGTGATATTCCATGTAAGGCATTTTAAGATCTTGTATTTCTACAGTAACTGTTTTTGCATTAATTA
Source organism: Pinus tabuliformis (assembly GCA_031772625.1). Taxonomy (NCBI): domain Eukaryota; kingdom Viridiplantae; phylum Streptophyta; class Pinopsida; order Pinales; family Pinaceae; genus Pinus; species Pinus tabuliformis. The sequence goes on along the minus strand of CM062818.1, from coordinate 640,549,248 downwards.
TTATTCATTGGAAGACTAATATTTTTGTCATGCGTATCTGAAAAATGCGACATGATCATTCCAGACACATTTTCACATTAGTCCAGAAGCATGCATGATAAACTTTGGAGGTCTGAGGTAAATACACAAATGCATCTTGTCTTTAATGCTCACGAGTAAGCTCATACATTTAAAGACCTCGATAGAAGGCATTAGAATAAGATATAAGAGAGGAGTGACGTCTTTTAATCTACCCTATTGCAATGGGGGTATACTTGTTTCAATCAAAAAAGAGTTAAACAAGATGCCAAGATGCTTGAGGCCATGAAGTTCCCCCCCGATAACCCCTGGAAGTATGATAGTAAGTATATATTGGCTTAGTTAAAGGGAAACGAGCAGCCAGGGGCAGCATCAACTTCAGAGTTATTACATGTAATGAACAAGACACCTAGGTGCTTTGATTTTTTATGCTTTTTACATAGATTTTAAATAAAAAGAGTAAATCTCTGTTGTATACATTTTCAAAGAGATGCAATGTATTTGTGTTTTTTTTACACAAATTTTTTAATTACATGAAAGTGAAAGGAGATTTACAATATTGCACTTATTAAATATTAAATAAATTTTCTCATTGAACACACAATATGCATAAACGAGCTTACTGAAGTTCACATGACAGATTCATTCAATTTATTAGTTAACAACGGTGCTGCCGCTGGACAAGTGATATTCCATGTAAGGCATTTTAAGATCTTGTATTTCTACATTAAATGTTTTTGCATTAATTATTAGCACATTCAGTACTTCATGCATGCATCTTGCCAAATGGGTGCTCTAATTCCATCAGAAATTTCAGTTGTATATGAGAATTCAGGCTCTCTTGGGTCGGTATGGGATGCAGATACAAAGAATAATGATGTTGTCTATCAAGTCCAGAATTTGGGGGTTTTGAATGCTCATGTGTAGGACGTGTTCGAGGACTCTACATGCAGCTTGTCTTCTCCTACCAGTGGAGATGCGAGGTTGGAGGGTTTGGATGCCTAGAACAACTTAAGAATTCCAGAGGTCCGAAAATTTTCTCATTGAACACAAAACATGCATAAAGAAGATGATTGTAAAGATCTTGTATTTCTACAGTAACTGATTTTGCATTAATTATTAACGCATTTAGTACTTCATGCATGCATCTTGCCAAATGGGTGCTCTATTTCCATCAGAAATTTCAGCTGCATATGAGAATCCAGGCTCTTTTGGGTCAGTATGGGATGCAGATACAAAGGATAATGATGTTGTCTGTCAAGTCCAGAACTTGGGGGTTTTGAATGCTCACGTGCAGGACGTGTTCGAGGACTCTGCATGCAGCTTGTCTTCTCCTACTAATGGAGATGCGAGGTTGGATGGTTTGGATGCCTGGAACAACTTAAAAATTCTAGAGGTCCGAAAATTTTCTCATTGAATGCACAATACATATAAAGAAGATGATTATAAAGATATGCGTGCATCATCTGTGAACTTACTGAAGTTCACATGACAGATTCATTCAAATTATTAGTTAACAATGGTTTTGCTGCTGGACAAGTGATATTCCATGTAAGGCATTTTAAGATCTTGTATTTCTACAGTAATTGCTTTTGCATTAATTATTATTCATTGGAAGACTAATATTTTTGTCATGTGTATCTGAAAAATGCGACATGATCATTCCAGACACATTTTCACATTATTCCCAGAAGCATGCATGATAAACTTTGGAGGTCTTCCTAGAAACATGCATGATAAACTTTGGAGGTCTGAGGTAAGTACACAAATGCATCTTGTCTTTAATGGTCACGAGTAAGCTCATACATTTGAAGACCTCAATAGAAGGCATTAGAATAAGATATAAGAGAGTAGTGACGTCTTTTAATCTACCCTATTGCAATGGGGGTATACGTGTTTCAATAAAAAAAGAGTTAAACAAGATGCCAAGATGCCTGAGGCCATGAAGTTCCCCCTAGATAACGCCTGGAAGTATGATCGTAAGTATATAATGGCTTAGTTAAAGGGAAACAAGTCGCCAGGGGTAGCATAACTTCAGAGTTATTGCATGTAATGAACTTGACACCTGGGTGCTTTGATTTTTGATGCTTCTTACATAGATTTTAAATAAAGAGTGTAAATATATGTTGTATTCAAATAGATGCAGTGTATTTGTGTTTTTTTACACAACTTTTTTAATTACATGAAAGTGAAAGGAGATTTACAATATTGCACTTATTAGATATTAAATAAATTTTCTCATTGAACACACAATATGCATAAAGAATATGATTGTAAATATATGCGTGCATCATCTGTGAGCTTACTGAAGTTCACATGATAGATTCATTCAATTTATTAGTTAACAACGGTGCTGCTGCTGGACAAGTGATATTCCATGTAAGGCATTTTAATATCTTGTATTTCTACAGTAACTGTATTTGCATTAATTGTTAGCGCATTCAGTACTTCATGCATGCATCTTGCCAAATGGGTTCTCTACTTCCATTAGAAATTTCAACTCCATATGATAATTCAGGCTCTCTTCGGTCGGTATGGCATGCAGATACAAAGAATAATGATGTTGTCTATCAAGTCCAGAATTTGGGGGTTTTGAATGCTCACGTGCAGGACGTGTTCAAGGACTCTGCATGCAGCTTGTCTTCTCCTACCAATGGAGATGCGAGGTTGGAGGGTTTGGATGCCTAGAACAACTTAAGAATTTCAGAGGTCCAAAAATTTTCTCATTGAACGCACAATATGCATAAAGAAGATGATTTTAAAGATATTGTATTTCTACAATAACTGTTTTTGCATTAATTATTAGCACATTCAGTAATTCATGCATGCATCTTGCCAAATGGGTTCTCTACTTCCATCAGAAATTTCAGCTGCATATGAGAATTCAGGCTCTCTTGGGTCGGTATGGGATGCACATACAAAGAATAATGATGTTGTCTATCAAGTCCAGAATTTGGGGGTTTTGAATGCTCATGTGCAGGACGTGTTCGAGGACTCTACATGCAACTTGTCTTCTCCTACCAATGGAGATGCGAGGTCGGAGGGTTTGAGAATTCCAGAGGTCCGTGAATTTTCTCATTGAATGTACAAAATGCATAAATAAGATGATTGTAAAGATATGCGTGCATCATCTGTGAGATTACTGAAGTTCACATGACATATTCATTCAATTTATTAGTTAACAACGATGTTGCTGCTGGAAAATTGATATTCCATGTAAGGCATTTTAAGATCTTGTATTTCTACAGTAACTGTTTCTACATTAATTATTAATTCATTGGAAGACTAATATTTTTGTCATGTGTATCTGAAAAATGCAACATGATCATTCCAGACACATTTTCACATTATTCCCAGAAGCATGTATGAAAAACTTTGGAGGTTTGAGGTAAGTACACAAATTCATATTGGCTTTAATGGTCATGAGTAAGCTCATACATTTGAAGACCTTGATAGAAGACATTAAAATAAGATATAAGAGAGGAGTGATGTCTTTTAATATACCCTATTGCAATGGGGGTATGCTTTTTTCAGTAAAAAAAGAGCTAAACAAGCTGCCAAGATGCTTGAGGCCATGAAATTCCCCTTACATAACCCCTGGAGGTATGATCGTAAGTTTATAGTGGTTTAGCTAAAGGGAAACAAGCAGCCAGGGGCAGCATCAACTTCAGAGTTATTCCATATAATGAACAGGACACCTGGGTGCTTTTATTTTTTATGCTTCTTACATAGACTTTAAATAAAAAGAGTAAATCTCTGTGGTATACATTTTCAAAGAGGTGCAGTGTATTTGTGTTTTTTTGTACACAACTTTTTTAATTACAAGAAAGTGAAAGGAGATTTACAATATTGCACTTATTAGATATTAAATAATTTTTCTTATTGAACACACAATATGCATAAAGAAGATGATTGTAAAGATATGCGTGCATCATCTGCGAGCTTATCGAAGTTCACATGACAGATTCACTCAATTTATTAGTTAACAACGGTGTTGTTGCTAGACAAGTGATATTCAATGTAAGGCATTTTAAGATCTTGTATTTCTACAGTAACTGTTTTTGCATTAATTATTATTCATTGGAAGACTAATATTTTTGTCATGTATATCTGAAAAAATGCGACCTGATCATTCTAGACACATTTTCACATTATTCCCAGAAGCATGCATGATAAACTTTGGAAGTCTGAGGTAAGTACAGAAATGCATCTTGGCTTTAATGGTCACGAGTAAGCTCATACATTTGAAGACCTTGATAGAAGGCATTATAATAAGATGTAAGAGAGTGGCGTCTTTCAATCTTCCCTATTGCAATGGGGGGTATGCTTTTTTCAATCAAAAAAGAGCTAAACAAGCTGCCAAGATCCTTGAGGCCGTGAAGTCCCCCGTAGATAAATCCTGGAAGTATGATCGTAAGTTTATAATGGTTTAGCTAAAGGGAAACAAGCAGCCAGGGGCAACATAAACTTCAGAGTTATTGCATGTAATGAACAGGACGCCTGGGTGCTTTGATTTTTGATGCTTCTTACATAGATTTTAAATAAAAAGAGTAAATCTTTGTTGTATACATTTTCAAAGAGATGCAGTGTATTTGTGTTTTTTTTACACAACCTTTTTTAATTACAAGAAAGTGAAAGGAGATTTACAATATTGCACATATTAGATATTAAATAAATTTTCCCATTGTACACACAATATGCATAAAGAAGATGATTGTAAAGATATGTGTACATCATCTACGAGCTTACTAAAGTTCACATGACATATTCATTCAATTTATGAGTTAACAACGATGTTGTTGCTGGACAAGTGATATTCCATGTAAGGCATTTTAAGATCTTGTATTTCTACAACAACTGGTTTTGCATTAATTATTATTCATTGGAAGAATAATATTTTTGTCATGTGTATCTGAAAAATGCGACATGATCCTTTGAGACACATTTTCACATTATTCCTAGAAGCATACATGATAAACTTTGGAGGTCTGAGGTAAGGACACAAATGCATCTTGGCTTTAATGGTCACGAGTAAGCTCGCACATTTGAAGGCCTTGATAGAAGGCATTAGAATAAGATACAAGAGAGGAGTGACGTCTTTTCTAAGTGATTAGATTTAGATATTGTTTGCAAGGGTAATATTTCAGTAAAATCTCAAACAATATTTCCTTGATCCCTCTTGATTCGTAAATATGTATTGTTGTTGCAATAAATTTTCATCATTTGTTGTTGAATGGTGAATATTGAAGCACACTTTCAGAAAAAGTCTAGACTAACATAGCTTTGATTGAATAATTCGCAGTTAAATTTACTTTCAGAGGTGAAGGGAATAAAAGTTGGCTGGCATTACTTACAAAGAAAACAATAAAATCTTGGGAAAAAATGATGGTCTTGTTATTAAAGTTGGTTTATCTCTGGTTATTATCCCTGAAATATTCTTGTATATTTTACATAATGTTTGTTGGAGATACCTCTATTTGAATCGAAAGACCTCTCTTCTTGCAGAATGTATTCGGGGAACATTATCAGCTTTGCAAACTGCATAATTTGGGCCATTCTAAGAGAATCCAAATTCTTGTTCAGCTGCATATGGTTGTCTAATTGATGTTATTAGACTTTGATTCTACAGGTTCATGTAATTTTCAAACATGTAAGCTGAACAATAAGCTATGTTTTGAAAGATTCAACTTTTTCCATGGTGGTGAAGTCATACTAACATATTTACAACAATTCTTTATGGAGTCCAACTTATAAGTGCCAATACCTTTACTCTTTCCTTTAGGCCGTGTCCTTACAAAGGTCTTGAATAAGGAATGTAAACTAGAACAATATTATATGAATTTTTTGTTATTTCCAATTATTTCTCTAATTTCAACAAAATTTGATATCGTAGTCTACGGGTTGCTTCAATTAATCTGCGGACATTCATTTATAGACATTGGTAAAGTATCCATTAGTTGATTTTGAAATTTGAAATACACCCATGACACTGGTAATGCCTCCTTCACGATCATAATTTTTTTAAACTACTGGTTGATTTTTATTAGATCTGGATAGTGTCATTGTAACACTGAACTTGAGAGTTGTGAAATAACTTTACATGGCTATAAAAGAGAGAGGAATGGTCTAGAAGCTTCTTTGCAGAGAGTTGGTCAAGAAAAAACAAATTTGGAGGACCAACTTAGCTCACTGAAATAAACATTGAGAAATTCAGATACTGGTGTGGATACGCTGAAACGTTGTCAAGATGAGCTAGAGAGAACAGTTTCATCCCTCGAGTTCACATTGGAGGACAAGCTTACTTAATTATCAGCCTTTTCTGAGATAAATCAGGCTTATGATACTCCGCCTGATCCACAAAAGAGAAAAGCATATGATAATCTGCACCTCATACCCAAGTTTGACATTTCCAGGGTTGCTTTTGGTTATGTATTAGAGACGAATAAGACCTTTCAAGCTCGTACATTCTAGAGAAGGCCAAGGACCATGATCTGTGGTGAAAATTTTCAGGCTGCTTGAATTTACTTTTGTAATCTACTCCCTATTTATGTATGGTGTGATGCTTGGACCCATGCCCTCTTGTTTAATATATGTTATTATGTATATAGTTCTTTATGATGGGTCGGCCTTGTACTTAGTTTTGGTGGGATATTTGTCTAGAGCATTCTTAATGATATCATAGTAGTCAATATGGTCACTAATCACATGCACATCATTGGATAATGGAGATCATCACAATGCAGCTTGCTGCAAGAATGCTTGGAACATTGAAGAAGCCATCAGATTTTTTGTGCCTCTTTCCATCTGTCCCTTCCCTCAACAATGGCTTACAACATCTATGGTATTTTATACAAAATTTTATGCAAGAACAAGATATCCATGCCTAACAATCAACTTGACTTATCATGACTTTAATCTTTATATAAAAAAACATAGATAGATAGATACATTGATTTTGATTAGAATTGTAACTTGTTTCCAAAATTGATTTTTGTACAATATCTATCATAAGTTTAGTGTAAATATTATCTAGCACCATTCATAAGTTGTTTCCAAAGAAAGTACCTTATCATTCTAATTTGTGTCCTCATACACTCATACAGTGATCACAAGCCTATTTCCCAGGTCTTTATATTGTTATTTGTCATGGTAATAAATGTTGATTGAATGATCTTAAACATTGTAAATATATAATTTTGAAACATTATAATGATGTGTAGAGATTTCATTGATTTTACAAGACACTTCAAGCTACTAGTTCCTTTTCTATTGCCTTACGGCGTGTTCTTTGCAACATATAGTGCAAATGCTAGTTACTCACTATACCGAACCGAATCGAAAATATTTAATTCTTCGCGCACGCCAAAGTAGGAACTGAGGAAAACACAATAATCGCGTATAAGATTATATGTGCCACATTGAAACAAATTCAACACGCTTGGGGTAAACCCTGGGAGTCTTCTTGGTTACCTCTTATCGCAAGCTTTGTAACGCTCTCCACCCAGATTTACATTGATAGGATACCGACTCTGTTATCTGAAATCTTGTGTTTCCGGTTTGTCAATGGCGGATCAAAGGTCGGCTGAGTGCAACATCGACATTGCAATGAACAGATCACAGAACTGTGCAACTGGATCTTCTGAAACATCGAATTTGTTTAGAAGATTGAACAAAATCCCCGCACTGAAGCTCATTTTGAGAAAGTTCGCCAAGGATTTTTTGCAGTTGGGCAAAGATGGTCCGCGGAGAATTATGCATGCAATCAAAGTTGGGATTGCATTATCACTGGCATCTATGTTCTATCTAACGGATAAATTATTTCATGGCGTTGGTGGCAATGCCATCTGGGCTATCATGACTGTTGTGATGGTTTTTGAATTTACTGCAGGTAATGTGGATCGTTCATTACATTTGTTTTAAGAATGATAATGCATTCAATCTGTACAATTTGCAGTATTCTCACGGATAAATGTTTTGACAGAGGCTATATGGCTTCTTGGCCCATATTGAATTGAAGGAAAAACTTTGGCCTTATCTTCTGTGGAATATTTTCTTGCAGGTGCTACTTTGAGTAAAGGCTTGAATAGAGCAATCGGCACATTGCTAGCAGGCACTTTTGGCGTATTTGTAGGGTTCATTGCAGACACGTTTGTGGGTCTACGGGAGCGCATCGTTATCTGCTTTTCATGCTTTGTTTTAGGTAGGTTGATAATTTAAAGAAACTTTCATAAACTAAAAAAAATTAATTTTATTAAAAGGAGGAGAAAAATAGGCTGAACCATTCTAACCCTTCTGTGCGTTCTAGTTTTGCCTATTTTACTGCTTCACGTTGTGGGTATATGTTTGTTTTAAGAATTCTAAATTATAGCTCATTTTAGAATGGGAAGAATTTCTGGACATAGATTCTTGATATATGATACATGCTCAGGGTACGATAAATGAAAGTGTTGCTGATATAGATATAGGTTATTTTGAAGTATTGATAAAAGAAAGTATGGTATAATTACGATTATTTTGGGTGATTGAGTGGAATCATTATTATTTTATTAAAGTTTTTTAATTGGAAATATGATGGGATTTTATATTTTGATAATTATTGTTGTAAAGATTTGGAAAAAATACTTTTAAGCGAATATACTTGTCCGTTAGCCAAATACCAGCAACTGTTGTATACTGCAGCGAAATACCAACAACTATTGTAGATTGCAGATTCAGCAAATATACTAAAATATGGTGATTATGAGAAAGTTCAATGATCAAATTCTAAGGTATTCCCTGAATCTACAATTAACTAAATTAAGTGGATACCAACAATCTCACTCTTATAATTCCTTTCCTTTATAAAAAGTATAATATCCACAATTGATTTCCGCTATAAATTCCTGCAACCATGTCCTTAGATGATTGAGGTGGCTAGCCACACAATCCCTCTGTCGTGCATCATTTTCTTTATGTGGTGCATCCCTTGTATTGTAGATCTCTTGTATATTATCTTGTTTGAAGCATTTTGCTCGACTTTTGTGCGGGATTGGGTTTCTTTCAATGTTGGCTACAATTTCTCTATATAGGATTAGTGTCCTTACTGTGTCTGATCAGTACACAACATGACGAGATGCGAGTTGTAACCGGTATCTGATGATTTAACTATAATTCCTTTCGCATCAAGCAGTGGCAGTTGCAACATATCTGCGTTTTCTGCCCAACATAAAGCGCAAATAAGATTATGGCGTCCTGATTTTCCTCCTCACTTTCAATATGGTCGCAGTCTCAGGATCCCGCTTTGACAACGGTTTCCGTATTGCTTACCAACGACTTGCTACGATAGCCATTGGATTCGCCATTTGCCTCATCATAAGTTTAATAGTTTCTCCAATCTGGGCAGGAGAGGATCTTCACAAGTCCGTCATTCGTAAGATTGAAGGCTTATCAAAGTCCATAGAAGGTAGATAAATTATGGGATCAAATTAATGCCAGATGATGTTACTTAATTTACAAGGCAGTAATAGTATATATAATATTCTGCCATATGATGCATGGACACAGGATGCGTGCTGGAGTATTTGAAGGACCCCGACGTCCTAGAGGCGGGAGAATCCGCAGACGATCCAATCTCCCAAGGATACAGAAATGTCTTAGATTCTAAAACCAGTGAAGAATCCATGGTATACATACTCTTATTTGGTTTGGTCGAACCTGTTGCCAACGTCTATAGGTTGAATTTCTGGTCATGTGTTAACCGGGAATGTGAATATTTTGGAGCCAAACAATCAATATATTCACTTTTTATTTTTCAGGCAACTTTTGCTACCTGGGAGCCGAGACATGGTAAATTCAGATTCGGTCATCCATGGAAACAATATGTTAAAGTGGGAGGGACGCTACGTCACTTGGCATACTCTGTTGTTGGCCTGCACGGATGTCTCCGCTCAGATTTTCAGGTGAGCCCTCAAATATTGTTTATCAATCAACGTTATCCATGTTGAGTCTAGGCTTTAATTATCGTTTATGTTCCAGGCACCTCACTTTACCATAGAGGCACTCGAGAAACCATTGACCAAGGTGGGCTTCCAGGTAACCCTTGTACTGCGACAGCTGGCAGAAAGCATAAGATGCATGGAACAATGCCTTCCCTCACAAAACGTAATGCAGAGCCTGCACGATGCACTACAAGAACTCAATATGGCATTCTGTCTTCAGTCAAAACTTTCGCACTTCATCCAGCCGTTCTGCTGTGCAGGTCAATGTCTTTCAAGTGCAGAGACCACAAATCTCAATGTAAATCTCACTCAAACTCCAGAAGACCAGGATCATCAACCCAGGCAGATATTCAAAGATGTCGAGCAAAATATCATTTGTGATCAAGACGAACACCGGTCCAGCTCTGAAATGTCATCAGAAGAACTGGATCCCCCGGCTAGAAGAGAGGAAATAGACCGTGAAAGAAAATATACTCTGTCAGAAACCTGTCGTCTTTCGATGAAAGGCAGATATGGTGTAGAATTTGCCGAGCCACTTCCATTTGCCGCCTTTTCATCCCTTATAATGGAGATTGTTGCAAGGCTAGAGCGTGTGATAGAAGCTGTACACGAGCTCGGAAAGCTTGCATCCTTTAAACCTTCTGCTTGTACAGAGTTTATATTTGTGGAAAACCTTAAGAGGGTGGCTTGAAATCAGCTTTTCATGTACTGCAATCCTCAGATACTTCAAACGGCCGTTAGATTTGCTGAGAGAAGGAATCATTTTCAAACATACTAGCCAAACGAGTTGTACAATATTATGGGAATACTTATAATTTCACAAATTTGGTATAATATCACAAAATTGTAGTTGATACCACATGTTACTGTGTAATTATCAGTGATATAAAATCTCGAGCACTAAGATTATCCATTTCTCCAGCTGTTCCAAAATATTTAGCATAAGTATATATATCTTAAGGAAGACTAAGCCTCTTCCTAAGCCTCATATATGTTGTTGGCGATTTATGAAAATTCCATGACACACAGACAAAAAAAACGCTCTGTTTTTATACTCGGTTTAACACAGAAAACCCAGAAAATCACTTGGTGGAAATGGTGTTTCAGCAACACAGTTTTTTTTCAGTTCCTGTAACTGGTGTTGCAGCAACGCTGTTCGTGGTGTTGCAGCAACGTAAATATTTGACGTAAAGTATTTTTGAGTTATGGTGTAACATCAACAGGAAAAAAAATTAACTTGCGTTTATTAAAAGTAAACTAACTGTTACAGGAATTTCATAAAAGATTGTTCTTTAAAAAAACACCTTCCTCTTGAGAGAGGGATTCAACAGGGCTACTTTAGAGACACTTCAAAACTTAAAAGGACTTCAAGCTGTAAACATAAAATACATTACTGTGTCTGCAGTGCTGTACATTACAGAAAACAAAATACTCTGTCTCTTCTGAAAAATCAATAGGTTGTTTTTCACTGCTGTGTCTGCACTCTGCATTGCTGTGACTGCACTCCTGTGCATTTACAAAACATTTTGTTTCTGTTCAGAACTAATGTCGCTGTAACACTCTGTTTCAGCTCAGAACGCTGGTGTAACACGCTGCTGTAACACTCTGTTTCTTCCTTGAAACATTTTACACTGCTGTGTGTAAATTACATTCATTCATTCACGCTGCTGCATACAAAAAAAACTTCTGCACTGCTGTGCATTACAAAGAGAGCTCTGTCTATGTTCCTTAAAACACTTACACACTGCTGTGTCTACATTACATTTTTCAGATTTTTCAAAAAAACTGAACTTCACATCTTTTTACTTGTCGTAAAAGCAAAACTATACCTGTGAATTAAAATAAAATAAAATTAAAATCCTACCTACATTTACCGACTACAACAATAAATTACCATCATTCCGTGAGTGACCACCATTCCGTAATAAATTGCTGTGTAATGACTGATTCAGGAAAAGACTGGAGCTGCAGTTGTTTAATGGCAGTTTCATCAATGTAGAGGTATGACTGTTGATTCATCAGTACAGGAGTATGGCAAAGGACAAGCCCTGCAGCTGAAAATAATATTTCAACACTCCCCTTTAGTTTCAACTGTTGGGTTATCGGTCATACCCAGACATTTCCTCGAAAATTCAAAACTTTTCTGTCCCAAAGGCTTGGTTAGAATGTCTGCAACCTGCTCCTGAGTTTTGCAATGTACTAAGACAATTTCTCCATTATTTACCAACTCTCTGATATAATGAAACCTTGTGTCAATGTGTTTCGTTCTCTTATGAAACACAGAATTTTTGGATAATGCAATAGCAGAACTGTTGTCACAATAAATCACAGTTCCTTTTACCTGCTCTTGGCCTAAGCTCCTTAACATCCTTCTCATCCAAACTGCTTGACATGCTGCTACTGTAGCTGCCACGTACTCTGCTTCTGCTGTAGACAATGCCACAATTGGCTGTTTCTTGGAAGCCCATGAAATGGCTCCTGAACCCATATGAAAAACATAACCGAAAGTTCTTTTCCTATCATCTACACTTCCAGCCCAATCACTATCAGTGTATCCAACTAAATTTGAACATTCTGAAGTAGTATATAAAATTCCAAACCTTTTGGTACCTTTGACATACCTCAGAATCCTTTCTGCTGCCTGTCAATGTGCTTCCTTTGGCCTCTCCATGAATCTGAAAATTAAACTAACAACAAACATAATGTCAGGCCTAGTAGCTGTTAAATACATAAGGCTGCTAACAATAATCTTGTACAAACTAGGATCAAAATCCTTACTGTTGTCCTCTCTGCTGAGTTTTAATCCCATTACTGTGGGAGTGATTGCTGCTTTGCATTCTTGCATGTTAAATCTGCCCAACACTTGATTTACGTATCTAGCTCGTGAGATAAAAATTCCTTTTTCATTTTGATCTACTTCTATGCCTAAGAAGTATCTCAAGAAACCCATGACAGTCATTTCAAATTCCTCTTTCATGACTGATTTAAAATTCTCAATGAGCTGATCATCATTACCTGTGAAAATAACATCATCAACATATAAGACAACAATTAAAATTTTACCATCTTTTTCTTTGATGTAGACGGTGGGTTCTCGTTCACACTTGTCAAATTCATTATCCAATAGATAGAAATCTATCGTGCTCTATCATGCTCTTGGTGCTTGCTTCAACCCATAAAGAGCTTTCTTCAATTTACACACATTGTGCTCTTCACCTTTCTTCTCATATCCTAGAGGATGTTCAACATAAACCTCTTCCATTAACACTCCATTTAGGAATGCTGACTTCACGTCCATTTGGTAGACTTTCCATTTGTTTTGAGCTGCTATGGACATCACTGCTCTCACGGTTTCCATTCTTGCAACCAGTGCGAAAGTCTCCTCATAATCTCTCCCATATTGCTGCTTGTACGCTTTGACAACCAGTCTTGCCTTGTGTCTTTCTATTTTACCTTCAGCATTGCTCTTGGTCTTGTAAACCCATTTTACTCCAATAGCTTCTTTGCCTTTTGGTAGCTCAACCAAATCCCATGACAGTATAGGGTCTTCAACATGACAGTATAAAGAAAATAAAGAATTCATACCTTCAATTGCATCTTTGAAATGAATAGGGTCTTCAACATGACAGTATAAAGAAAATAAAGAATTCATACCTTCATTTGTTGCTTCTTGTTCATAAATTTCATTTAAATTTCTGAACTTCTTACCTTTTTCATTTGATGTATAAGTGCTTGAAGAAGCACTTGAATTTCCTCCTTGTGGTGTGCTTGAAGAATCACTTTCATTTCTTCTCAAGGGTGTCTTTTTCTGTTTTGTTGTTGGCGCTGCTGTTTGGGGTGTTTCAGCCATTTCCTCATCATCATCATCATGAGACAAACAGTTTTTAACATTCACTGTTTTCTCTATGCTTCCATCCCAGGCTTCCTCCTCAATAAATTGAACATCTCTGCTGATAAAAAATTTCTTGGTAGATGGGATATACAACCTGTAAGCTTTGGATTCCTCAGTATATCCAATGAAGATACATTTCTCCCCTTTGCTGTCCAACTTCCTCCTTAGCTGATCCGGAATTTGTGCATAGGCCACACATCCAAAAACTTTCAAGTGGGTGACACCTTGCTTTCTCCCACTCCATGCTTATTCCGGCACTTTGTTCAACACTGTTTTTGTAGGTCACCTGTTCAAAATATACACTACACAATTTACAGCTTCAGCCCAATAATCATTTGGCAAATTCTTTGCCTTCAGCATGCTCCTTGCCATATCCATGATGGTCCTGTTCTTCCTTTCAGCAACTCCATTTTTCTGTGGGGTGTACCTAGCTGTAAAATGTTTATGAATTCCATTTTCTCTACAAAACCGTAGGAACTCCTTAGAGATATACTCACCTCTGTCAGTTCTCAAAACTTTTATATGCAATCCGCTTTGGTTTTCCACAAATGCCTTGAAGTTTTGGAATTTCTCAAACACTTCACTTTTGTTTTTAAGGAAATATATCCAAGTCTTTCTTGTAAAGTCATCAATGAATGTTAGGAAATATTGGCTTCCTGCTAATGATGGAGCTTGCATTGGTCCACATAAATCTGAGTGGATGATTTCTAAGGGTGCCTTTGCCCTTATGCTTTTACCTGATGGAAAACTTTCTCTATGTTGTTTCCCCAAAATGCAACCTTCACAAAGGCTGTCTGGTTTCTCTATCAATGGTAATCCTCTTACCATTCCTTTCTTGCTCAACAAGTTTAGACCTCCAAAATTGAGATGTCCAAATCTCATGTGCCACAACCAATTTTCATCCTTTGGCATGCTTTGGAAAGCCTTTTCTGTCACTGCTGCAATTTCTTCTTTATTTTTCAAGTCTGCTCTTATTCTAAGAGGGAGCATTCTGTTCCTTGTCATCTTCACTTTAGCAATAAATCGCTTGCTGGGTGCTATGTCCATGATGGTGCATAAATCATTCTTAAATAAAACATTGTACCCCTTACGGACATGTTGTCCAATACTCAAGAGGTTACACCTCATTCCAGGGACATAGTAGACATCTGCTATGGTTTTCTTTTCTCCTTGCTTTGTAAATATTTTAACTTCTCCTTTTCCCATAACAGAGATTTTGCTATCAATTCCTAGTGTGACTTCTGATTTCACATTTCTATCTAGGGTAGAAAATAAGGCTATGTTTCCTGTCATATGGTTGCTGCAACCTGAGTCTAAAAACCATATGTCTTCACTGTTTGTTTCAGCCATATTACAAGCTAACAACACATTATTTTGGCTGATATTTTCACTAGTAATGTTTGCATTAGTTCTATTGTTCATATCATGCTGCTTCTTTTTACATTCACTAGCATAATGCCCATATTTTTTACAATAATAGCATTGGACATTGGATTTTTCATACATTTGTCCTTGAGCATGATGTTGTCCTCTTTGTTGGCTGCTGCCTTGACCTTGGTTCTGATTTGGGTTGTTGCCTCTTCCTTGTGCATTTGCTGGGCTGTTCCTTCCACCTCTATTCTGGCTTCTGCCTCTTCCTCTCTTGTTTCCTCTGCCTTGACCTCTTCCTCTTCCAAAAGACATCTGGGTCTTGAAGGCTTGCTCTAGAGATGAGTTTTCATTTCTACTCAACCTCTGCTCATGTGTTATCAGTGATGCATGTAGCTCATCAACTGAAAAGTTTGAGAGATCCTTTGTCTCTTCAATGGTGGTGACAATCGCATCAAACTTTGAGGGTAAGACCCTCAATATTTTCTCCACAATCCTCCTTTCTTCAATGGTTTCTCCATGATTCCTCATCTGTGTGATCAGACCAATCACATGTGTGAAGAATGAGTCAATGTTGTCTGACTCCTTCATGTTCAGATTCTCAAAATCCTTCCTCAGCAATTTTAGTTTTGTTGTCTTCACTCTCTCCATACCTTGATAGGCTGTCTTGAGAGTTTGTCATGCTTCATTTGCTGTCTTAGCTACTGCTAACCTTGGAAATACACTCTGTTCCACTGCTTGATACAACAATACAATGGCTTTTGCATCCTTTTTCCTATTTCTCTTCAACAGATCTTTCTCTCCCTGAGTTAATGCATTGAACTCATTTTCATCTGCTGGTTCTGCAAACCCAGATTCAACTAATTCCCATAAATCTTGAGAGATAAACATGGCTCTCATGGTTATGGCCCAATATTCATAGTTTTTCCCATTAAATTGTGGGAGTTGGGTGTTAAACATACCCATACTAGTGCTGGTGCTAGCCATTCTTTTAATACTTGACTGTGTAAAAAAATTCACTGACTCTCTTCACTCTGCTGGTGAAGTTGCTACAACAATAAACCCTTCCTTCAGCTTCTTTGACACTTCAAAGAGCCTGGACTAGCTCTGATACCATGTTGGAGATTTATGAAAATTCCATGACAGACAGACAAAAAAAATTGCTTTGTTTTTTTAGTTGCTGTAACTGGTGTTACAACAACGTTGTTCGTGGTGTTGCAGCAACGTAAATATTTGACGTAAAGTATTTTTGAGTTACGGTGTAACAGCAACAAGAAAAAAAATTAACTTGCTTTTATTAAAAGTAAACTAACTGTTACATGGATTTCATAAAAGATTGTTCTTAAAAAAACACCTTCCTCTTGACAGAGGGATTCAACAGGGCTACTTTAGAGACACTTCAAAACTTAAAAGGACTTCAAGCTATAAACAGAAAATACATTACTCTGTCTGCACTGTTGTACATTACAGAAAACAAAATACTCTGTCTCCTCTGAAAAATCAACAGGCTGTTTTTCACTATTGTGTCTGCACTCTTCATTGTTGTGACTGCACTCCTGTGCATTTACAAAACATTTTGTTTCTGTTCAGAACTAATGTTGTTGTAACACTGTTTCAGCTCAGAATGCTGCTGTAACACGCTGCTATAACACTCTGTTTCTTACTTGAAACATTTTACACTGCTGCGTGTAAATTACATTCATTCATTCACGTTGCTACATACAAAAAAAACTTCTGCACTGTTGTCCATTACAAAGACAGCTCTGTCTCTGTTCCTCAAAAAACTTACACACTCCTGTGTCTACATTACATTTTTCAGATTTAAAAAAAAAAAACTGAACTTCACATCCTTTTACTTGCTGTAAAAGAAAAACTATACCTGTGAATTAAAATAAAAAAAAATTAAAATCCTACATACATTTACCGACTACAGCAATAAATTACCATCATTCCGTGAGTGACCACCATTCCGTAATAAATTGCTGTGTAATGACTGATTTAGGAAAATACTGGAGCTGCGACTATTTAATGGAAGTTTCATCAATGTAGAGGTATGGTTGTTGATTCATCAGTACAGGAGTATGGCAAAGGACAAGCCCTGCAGTTGAAAATAATATTTCAACACTCCCCTTTAGTTTCGACTGCTGGGTTATCGGTCATACACAGACATTTCCTCAAAAATTCAAAACTTTTATGTCCCAAAGGCTTGGTTAGAATGTCTGCAACCTGCTCCTGAGTTTTTCAATGTACTAAGACAATTTCTCCATTATTTACCAACTCTCTGATATAATGAAACCTTGTGTCAATGTGTTTCGTTCTCTTATGAAACACAATTTTTTTGGATAATGCAATAGCAGAACTGTTGTCACAATAAATCACAGTTCCTTTCACCTGCTCTTGGCCTAAGCTCCTTAACATCCTTCTCATCCAAACTGCTTGACATGTTGCTGCTGTAGCTGCCACGTACTCTGCTTCTGCTGTAGACAATGCCACAATTGGATGTTTCTTGGAAGCCCATGAAATGGCTCCTGAACCCATATGAAAAACATAACCGGAAGTGCTTTTCTGATCATCTACACTTCCAGCCCAATCACTATCAGTGTATCCAACTAAATTTGAACATTCTGAAGTAGTATATAAAATTCCAAACCTTTTGGTACCTTTGACATACCTCAGAATCCTTTTTGCTGCCTGCCAATGTGCTTCCTTTGGCCTCTCCATAAATCTGGAAATTAAACTAAAAACAAACATAATGTCAGGCCTAGTAGCTGTTAAATACATAAGGCTGCCAACAATACTCTTGTACAAACTAGGATCAAAATCCTTACTGTTGTCCTCTCTGCTGAGTTTTAATCCCATTACTGTGGGAGTGATCGCTGCTTTGCATTCTTGCATGTTAAATCTGCCCAACACTTGATTTACATATCTAGCTTGTGAGATAAAAATTCCTTTTTCATTTTGATCTACTTCTATGCCTAAGAAGTATCTCAAGAAACCCATGTCAGTCATTTCAAATTCCTCTTTCATGACTGATTTAAAATTCTCAATGAGCTGATCATCATTACCTGTGAAAATAACATCATCAACATATAAGACAACAATTAAAATTTTACCATCTTTTTCTTTGATGTAGATGGTGGGTTCTCCTTCACACTTGTCAAATTCATTATCCAATAGATAGGAATCTATCCTGCTGTACCATGCTCTTGGCGCTTGCTTCAGCCCGTAAAGAGCTTTCTTCAATTTAAACACTTTGTGCTCTTCACCTTTCTTCTCATATCCTAGAGGTTGTTCGACATAAACCTCTTCCATTAACACTCCATTTAGGAATGCTGACTTCATGTCCATTTGGTAGACTTTCCATTTGTTTTGAGCTGCTATGGACAACACTGCTCTCACGGTTTCCATTCTTTCAACCGGTGCGAAAGTCTCCTCATAATCTCTCCCATATTGCTGCTTGTACCCTTTGACAACCAGTCTTGCCTTGTGTCTTTCTATTTTACCTTCAACATTGCTCTTGGTCTTGTAAACCCATTTTACTCCAATAACTTCTTTGCCTTTTGGTAGCTCAACGAAATCCCATGTTTTGTTTCTCTCTATGGCATTCATCTCCTCATCCATAGCTTCTATCCATTTCTTATCTTTAATTGCATCTTTGAAATGAATAGGGTCTTCAACATGACAGTATAAAGAAAATAAAGAATTCATACCTTCATTTGCTGCTTCTTGTTCATAAATTTCATTTAAATTTCTGAACTTCTTACCTTTTTCATTTGGTGTATAAGTGCTTGAAGAAGCACTTGAATTTCCTCCTTGTGGTGTGCTTGAAGAATCACTTTCATTTCTTCTCAAGGGTGTCTTTTGCTGTTCTGTTGTTGGCGCTGTTGTTTGGGGTGTTTCAGCCATTTCCTCATCATCATCATCATGAGACAAACAGTTTTTAACATTCACTGTTTTCTCTATGCTTCCATCCCAAGCTTCCTCCTCAATAAATTGAACATCTCTGTTGATAAAAAATTTCTTGGTAGGTGGATATACAACATGTAAGCTTTGGATTCCTCACTATATCCAATGAAGATACATTTCTCCCCTTTGATGTCCAACTTCCTCCTTAGCTGATCCGGAATGTGTGCATAGGCCACACATCCAAAAAATATCAAGTGGGTGACACCTTGCTTTCTCCCACTCCATGCTTCTTCCGGCACTTTGTTCAACACTGCTTTTGTGGGACACCTGTTCAAAATATACACTGCACAATTTACAGCTTCAACCCAATAATTATTTGGCAAATGCTTTTCCTTCAGCATGTTCCTTGCCATATCCATGATGGTCATGTTCTTCCTTTCAACAACTCCATTTTGTTGTGGGGTGCACCTAGCTGTAAATTGTTTATGAATTCCATTTTCTCTACAAAACCGTAGGAACTCCTTGTAGATATACTCACCTCCTCTGTCAGTTCTCAAAACTTTTATATGCAGCCCACTTTGGTTTTCCACAAATGCCTTGAAGTTTTGGAATTTCTCAAACACTTCACTTTTGTTTTTAAGGAAATATATCCAAGTCTTTCTTGTAAAGTCATCAATGAATGTTAGTAAGTATTGGCTGACTGCTAATGACGGAGCTTGCATTGGTCCACATAAATCTGAGTGGATGATTTCTAAGGGTGCCTTTGCCCTTATGCTTTTACCTGATGGAAAACTTTCTCTATGTTGTTTCCCCAAAATGCAACCTTCACAAAGGTTGTCCGATTTCTCTATCAATGGTAATCCTCTTACCATTCCTTTCTTCCTCAACAAGTTTAGACCTCCAAAATTGAGATGTCCAAATCTCAAGTGCCACAACCAATTTTCATCCTTTGGCACGCTTTGGAAAGCCTCTTGTGTCACTGCTGCAATTTCTTCTTTATTTTTCGAGTCTGCTCTTATTCTAAGAGGGAACATTCTGTTCCTTGTCATCTTCACTTCAACAATGCATCGCTTGCTGAGTGCTCTGTCCATGATGGTGCATACATCATTCTTAAAGAAAACATTGTACCCCTTATGGACAAGCTGTCCAATACTCAAGAGGTTACACCTCATTCCAGGGACATAGTAGACATCTGCTATGGTTTTCTTTTCTCCTTGCTTTGTAAATATTTTAACTTCTCCTTTTCCCATAACATAGATTTTGCTATCAGTTCCTAGTGTGACTTCTGATTTCACATTTTTATCTAGGGCAGAAAAGAAGGCTATGTTTCCTATCATATGGTTGCTGCAACCTGAGTCTAAAAACCATATGTCTTCACTGTTTGTTTAAGCCATATTACAAGCTAACAGCACATTATTTTGGCTGATATTTTCACTAGTAATGTTTGCATTAGTTCTATTGTTCATATCATGCTGCTTCTTTTTACATTCACTAGCATAATGCCCATATTTTTTACAATAATAACATTGGAGATTGGATTTTTCATACCTTTGTCCTTGAGCATGATGGTGTCCTCTTTGTTGGCTGCTCCCTTGACCTTGGTTCTGATTTGGGTTGGTGCCTCTTCCTTGTGCATTTGTTGGGCTGTTCCTTCCACCTCTATTATGGGTTCTGCCTCTTCATCTCTTGTTTCCTCTGCCTTGACCTCTTCCTCTTCCAAAAGACATCTGGGTCTTTAAGGCTTGCTCTAGAGATGAGTTTTCATTTCTACTCAACCTCTGCTCATGTGTTATCAGTGATGCATGTAGCTCATCAACTGAAAAGTTTGAGAGATCCTTTGTCTCTTCAATGGTGGTGACAATCGCATCAAACTTTGAGGGTAAGACCCTCAATATTTTCTCCACAATCCTCCTTTCTTCAATGGTTTCTCCATGAGTTCTCATCTGTGTGATCAGACCAATCACATGTGTGAAGAATGAGTCAATGTTGTCTGACTCCTTCATGTTCAGATTCTCAAAATCCTTCCTCAACAATTGTAATTTTGCTGTCTTCACTCTCTCCATGCCTTGATAGGTTGTCTTGAGAGTTTGCCATGCTTCATTTGTTGTCTTAGCTACTGCTAACCTTGGAAATACACTATGTTCCACTGCTTGATACAACAATACAATGACTTTTGCATCCTTCTTCCTATTGCTCTTCAGCAGATCTTTCTCTCCCTGAATTAATGCATTGAACTCATTTTCATCTGCTGGTTCTGCAAACCCAGATTCAACTAATTCCCATAAATCTTGAGAGATAAACATGACTCTCATGGTTATGGCCCAATAGTCATAGCTTTTCCCATTAAATTGTGGGAGCTGGGTGTTAAACATACCCATACTAGTGTTGGTGCTAGCCATTCTTTCAATACTTGACTATGTAAAAAAATTCACTGACTCTCTTCACTCTGCTGGTGAAGTTGCTACAGCAATAAACCCTTCCTTCAGCTTCTTTGACACTTCAAAGAGCCTGGACTAGCTCTGATACCATGTTGGAGATTTATGAAAATTCCATGACAGACAGAAAAAAAAAATGCTCTGTTTTAACACAGAAAACCCAGAAAATCACTTGCTGGAAACGGTGTATCAGCAACACAGTTTTTTTTCAGTTGTTGTAACTGGTGTTGCAGCAACGCTGTTCGTGGTGTTGCAGCAACATAAATATTTGACGTAAAGTATTTTTGAGTTACGGTGTAACAGCAACAAGAAAATAAATTAACTTGCGTTTATTAAAAGTAAACTAACTGTTACAGGAACTTCATAAGAGATTGTTCTTAAAAAACACCTTCCTCTTGACAGAGGGATTCAACAGGGCTACTTTAGAGACACTTCAAAACTTAAAAGGACTTCAAGATGTAAACAGAAAATACATTACTGTGTCTACACTGCTGTACATTACAGAAAACAAAATACTCTGTCTCCTCTGAAAAATCAACAGGTTGTTTTTCACTGTTGTGTCTGCACTCTGCATTGCTGTGATTGCACTCCTGTGCATTTACAAAACATTCTGTTTTTGTTTAGAACTAATGTTGCTGTAACACCCTGTTTCAGCTCAGAACGCTGCTGTAACACGCTGCTGTAACACTCTGTTTCTTCCTTGAAACATTTTACACTGTTGCGTGTAAATTGCATTCATTCATTCACGTTGCTGCATACAAAAAAAACTTCTGCACTGCTGTGCATTACAAAGAAAGCTCTGTCTCTGTTCCTCAAAAAACTTACACACTGCTGTGTCTACATTACATTTTTCAGATTTTTCAAAAAAAAACTGAACTTCACATCTTTTTACTTGCCGTAAAAGCAAAACTATACCTGTGAATTAAAATAAAATAAAATTAAAATCCTACCTACATTTATCGACTACAACAATAAATTACCATCATTCCGTGAGTGACCACCATTCCGTAATAAATTACTGTGTAATGATTGATTCAGGAAAAGACTGGAGCTACGACTATTTAATGGCGGTTTCATCAATGTAGAGGTATGGCTGTTGATTCATCAGTACAGGAGTATGGCAAAGGACAAGCCCTGCAGTTGAAAATAATATTTCAACATATGTATGGAGGGGGTTAAGGGTATGGCTAAGATTCTTCATTTCCATTATTCTAAGTTTAGGGTGGTTAAGATTCCTCATTTTTATCATTATAAATTAAAAAAAACCTATTGAGACCTTTTTTAATAATATAATAATATTAATAAGAAATTATTAGATTCCCGTTTTCTCTTCTTTAATTGTTTATATATATATTGCTATATAAATAACATAATCTTCCGTAGTTGTTTATATATATATATATATATATATATATATATATATATATATATATATATATATATATAACATATATTAACATTATTATAAAATTAATAATAACATTATAAATATTTTTGTGTAAATATTATAAATTCAATATTGTTTTTTATTTTTAATATATATAAAATAAAATAAATTAAAATAAATATTATTAAAACCCTCATCAAATACATCAAATATAGCAGTTATTTGATAAATAAAATATATAAATATTGGTAATTTTAGTAATATTATAATTACTCTTTTTCTTATAATCTTGTATTCTAATGAATAACGAGTCCGGAGGCATCATCTATTCACATCTCTTCAAGACTCCATTTTTCTGGTTAGACCGGACTTTGGTGGGAAAACGCAATCGCGCGACTTATGATGAGTACACCATGTGTAAGGCCTTCGTGACTCGGGCAGGCGTGCACGATGAGCGGGCAGTTAACGCGACGGGCGGGCGCTCCTTGCACGACGAGCGGGCGCTCTGTGCACGACGAGCGGGTGAACGATATGCGACGGTCCTCTGGATATGCGACGTTAAAGTGCAACGTTAGGAGCACACATAAAAATGACTAAGTGTCATTCGGGCGAAAGTTTATATGCGATGGAGCGTGGGCTTGCAAGCCGACTTGCAAAACCATTCGATGGGCGTATGTGCGTTGATATGGGGTCGGCCATAAGGCTGTACACCCCCCCTTAACACATGCGTTGATGCATATAAATAAGACATGAAAGGAGTTCATTTGAGCATTCGACATTCGCTCAAAAGCCTTCGTACAAGAACAAGGAAGTGCGCAGTAGGGGTAAAGTTAATGCGCATATCTCATGCCCATTTGACTTAGAGAGTGCGCAGTTTTGTCTCGGTTGAAGGTTGGCAAGGGGTGTCGTGTATAGGTGAATTCCGAAGAGCAGATTTGTGCAGAACTTAGAGGTGGAGTTCTTGGTGTCTTGGGTGAGCACCCTCCTACCGTAGAAGTTAGCACATGTATTGTAAAGGCTATCTATGCCTTGACTGTAAATTATTCTAAGTGTTGGCTTGGAGATTGCCAAGCATCACTTGTATTGTATTATTGAAGAAAAGACTGATATTAAAATATTGTTGGGCAGACTTTCCGGGAGTCGCCCCTCCCTTTATACTTGTGTGCAACTTTTATTGTTCTTGGTTAATTGCATTTGGATAATGAATGAGTATGGGCTTCATTAAGTATAAAGGATAAATTCATTTTACTTGGTTGCGAAACACAAAATAAGTAAGGACAAGTGAATTAGGCGTAGTCCATGTACACGAGTATTTTTAAAAAGAAAGCGTTCGGTGGTGCCACACCTCGCCGGCACGGTTGAAAGACTACCGTAGGCTTGGGGGCGTGACAGTTGGTATTAGAGCAGTTGATCCGGGTATTGAAGATGCTACACAACTTCACTGAAGTGAAATTGGTATCAGAGCAAGGTTGCTCGTGAAGGTTTGAACTTGACAGTTGATATTTGAGCAAGGGTTGCTCGTGACGGTGGAAGCAGGTACTTGCAGGTGAAGGAAGCCGTTTCACACAAAGTGAACAAGGGTCGGTTCACGGTTGCAAGGAATTTGGTGAAGCTGGTAAAGGGTGGAACCGGGTATCATAGAGTTGGGTAGGCGATACTACGTGCTGGTCATACGATTTGGGCATTTGTCAGATGGGAAAGTGGGACTACGTGTGGACAGGTATACACGGTTTGGGCGTCTGTGGACCAAACGAAGTACGAACCGGGGAAGACAAAGTACAAGGCATGGCAAGTTTGGGATAAGGTGAAGGGAAGCTCTTTCTTACCTTATACAGGTTGAAGAGGTTGAAGGAAGAGAATCCCCGAATTCGAGATAAGCTTGTAGTCTTGGAAAAGAATGTTGAAGGAGAGCTTCTTCAACTTGGTTGGACAATGGAGCAAGGTAAAGTTACAGATTGTGCTATCAAGGAAGGGGAAGTGTTGATAGTTGAAGATGTTGTGGACATGACCATGATGGAGGATGAACTTGAGATTGATCAAGTTGGACCAGGATCGTGCGGTTTGCAGACATGGATGAATGAGGAGGAGCCTCATGATGATGAAGTAAGGGTTGATACTTGTGTTTCATTTGGGAATTTGGTAGATGAACCATATGCAGGGAAGGGCAAAGCCAGTTTTCCAATGCTAGGGATGATCTTACCATGGATGTCTATGATGAGACCTTCTATGCAGAAGCAAGGATTGTTGATTGTTGCAGGACTTGTTGGGGTTGTTTGTGACCTTATGGTAGAAGGTACAAAGGCCCGTGACAAGGGTGGAACTTGATGATCGTTGTGGAGAATTGGGTCATGCTTTAGACACTTTGGCTAAGTGCCCGGCATGACTCATGGATAGATTGAAGGGCACACCCTTGGGTGGAATTCTCATGGCCGAGACCAAGGGATAGTCTTGGTGGACACTTTGGTAGAGGAGCTATGATGAAGGGACTTGTGAGGATGTGATGATGATATGGTTGGGTGACCGAGTTCACTAAACCGAAGATTGAAGACTTGGATGAAGGTGACTGATTTTTGTGATGGGTCTACTTAATTGGACTACATGGGCAACTTAGTCATGGACATCAGGTTGCAGACATGAAGCATGGCAGTCTTATGTCGGGACATTTTGTGGAGCACTTGTAGAGGTGTCGCTTATGTTCATCCAATGAGGAGTGCCAAAGCAGGGATGTTGTGTAGATGGATTTGCTGATATGACATGGAGACTTATTACTTACGGGTCAATGGAGAGGTTGTACACTCTTGTGCAACAAGACCAGGGACTTGGATGGAGTTGTGAGTAGACTATGGAGCATTCCTACTACATGGAGAGCTGAGGCATCTTGCAGGGACCTTTGGGCCAAGACTTGTATGCTTGTTAGAGTGTTGGTTGGAGATGACTTATGGAGCTCATGATGACATGAGGTTGTTGTGACTTTGGGGGACTTCATACATGGTGGACTTAAAGGATTTGATGCATTAAGGAGCTGAGGTCAGGAGACTTTGATGTAGTATGGGATGCATACTTTCAAACTACATGTATGGGCATGGCTTGGAAGAGTGACTTGATGAGGAGGATCAATATGAGACACTTTGGTGTGATGGAGTTACGATGATGATGATGCCTTGGTGGCTACACTTGGGGCATGAGTTGAGCCGAGAGTCAACTACCTTTGACACATGGGAGCTGATTGATCTATGATCATGGGCAGCACATGGATAGATGAGACAGGTGTATACTTGTTTCTATGGAGACCTGAGGGATGACACATTGCAGATGTGATGGAGGTTGCTTCATGGACATGGATGTGGCATACCGAGAGTTGGAGTTCGATGAGATGGTCTCTTCATATGGAGGAGGCACACATATGGATGATGTTGGAGTAGATGTGGTTGACTTCGTGTAGCACATTGACACCAAGCATCATGGATGACATGTTGCAGTTGATATGAGGACTACTTCATGGACTTGAGCATGGTTTACTTATATGGATGGATTCTTGATCGAGTTCAGGATGTGACAGGATGCTTAAGAAATGATTGATGGTGGCGTGAGGATGTGCATTCTCATGGTTTGGGCGTGACGGTTGGATTAGCTACCCAACTAGTTCAAACATGGGGACTAGTAATCAAGGGCCTACCTTCAGTATTGTCTTGATTTTCGTGGCCTTAATCACTTCAGTGTCTTGGTCGACATAAACTATGTGTTTTAGGAGAACATTGAATGCACGATTGGAACACTGAAACAAACGATGCACGCACTTATCATTTAAAGGTTGAAGGGACTATGTCAAATGTGAAGGTTTAAGGGACTATGTCAAATGTGAAGGGACGATTATATTTTGATATGAGAGGTTATTATTAGGTGTATATAATATTGTAATTTGGATGTTAGTGATTGATTATTATTAATGTATTAAAAAAAAAAATCTTGGTAGTGATTTTTTTTCTATGTTACAGTTTATTAAGTTATATTGTGTTAGTCGTGACAAATTAATAAACAATGAAATATAATTATATTAGTGATTTTCGACGAGAGAATGCATCACTAATTTAATTGTGTGAATCTGTTAGTCGTTAATAGATCTTGTTCTCCTTTGGGCTTCAAGAGAATTTGATACAAGTTTTGTTATGAGATATCCGTGTGTATAGAAATGTCAGTTGCATAAATGACTTCTCGATACAATCCAGTATCAATATTGTCCTTCAAGATATCGAGAAGTGTCAATTATAAAAAGTTCATCAAACATGGTTAGAGACGATTATGTCTTCAATGAGTTGAATAGGAAGCCCGAATATTGTGTTGGTTAAAAGAGCGTTGTCGAGAGACTTTAGAGTGGGGATAAGTGTGTCGAGGAAGACCAATCCAGCAGATGAGACATGTGAATCGTAATTTTTCATCTTTTGTAGTTATGTGTAATGAGTTAAATGTAAGCATTAAAGGGGGCACTTGGAAATAATTCTTACATTAGTAAATTGATAGATTAGGTTAGTTGGTTGTTGGAATTTGTTGAGAGATTTTTTCAACAAGTAATTCCTTGTTTGAAATATGTCGAATCTCATTACCACTATTTACGTGGCTTGTAATGTGGCTTTCATAGCAATATATGAATTAGATTTGTGTGTAATATGTCCACCATGTGTTCTCTACCAATTTATTTGTACACAAAAATTAGAAAGTTTTAGTAACATGCAATCCTTTTCCATCAGTATGTAATGAAATGTGGGGATAAGTGTCGAGGAAGACCAATCATGCAAATGAGACATGTGAATTGTAATTTGTCATTTTTTATAATTCTATGTAATGTTGTAAATGTAAGCATTAAAGGGGGAACTTGGAAATAATTCTTACATTAGTAACTAGATATATTAGGTTAGTTGGTTGTTGGAATTTGTTGAGAGATTTTTTCAACAAGCAAATCCTTGTTTGAAATATGTCGGATCTCATTAGCACTATTTATGTGGTTTGTAATTTCGTTTTGTTTGCAATATATGAATTATCTTTGTGTATAATATGTCCACCATGTCTTCTCTACCAATTTATTTGTACACAAAAATTAGAAAGTTTTAGTAATGTGCAATCCTTTTCCATGACTATTTAATGACATCGATCATTTTGAAAATTACATCCAAAAATATTCATAGCATATTTTCGAAATTAAATCATGAATATTACCTAAGGACACTAAAGAAAACTAAGAATAGAAAAACATCAAGACAAAAACGCCAACCAAAAACTTTAACGTTGTATAGTGCACATGCGTATACACATGATTTTTCCATAGAGTAGTTCTTTAATAAAGCTTTACTGTATGACTCTTGATTTTTGATATCCAAACAAAGGCAATTAAAAGTTTAATATTTTTTTTTTTATATTTAAAATATAAGTTACCCAAAATTGAGATGAAGACACTTGAACAAAATATTGTATTCCAATGAACCAATTAACGTTAAGAAGTTACAAGTATTTAAATGATAAATGAAAAAAATTATATATACATTAAGAAATAAAAAGAAAAATAAGTGTCACTAATCTTGAATTTTTATATCCAAACAAACCCAATTAAGGTTTCAATATTTTTTTAATATTTAAAATATAAGTTACAAGAAATTGAGATGAAGAGACTTTAACAAAATATTGTATTCCAACGAGCCAATTAACAATAAGAAGTTACAAGTCTTTAATCCACCCCAAAATAATATTTCATGTTCCAAACCCATATACCAGGCCTTCCATTTACAATAATTAAAAGTCTTGTTCCCCATAGGACTAATTTTAGACTAAGGCCAAATTCAAGGGCCTACCTTCAGTATTTTACATGATCCAATTCACGGTTTAATTTACGCAGAGTTACGCAATGGAATTTTACCCCAAAGTCAAATATTCAATTCAATATTGTCCATATTCTTCAGTATAAAAGGTATCTAGATGCATACTAACCCCAAAATTAAGTTCTTAATTCAACTATTTTGCAAAGCCCATTTTATGACAAGTATCCACAGTGGGCACTGATAGATGTAGCAAGCATCATAGCTCATATCTTCTTCAAACACAACTAAACTTAAAAGTCCCCTAATGCAAATATCCAAAAATCATCAAGAACTGTAAGTTCTTAAACAAGAGAGCACCTAAAACAATAATTTCTTCACACACATAAAAAAGATATATCACTCGAAAACTAATATTGACATCAATGAATCTTCAAGGACAAAAAAAAATGCCATGAATTTAAAGGGATCTTTCTAGTGAAAAATAGAAGGTTGGCATTATGAATTAATATATATATAGTTTCTTGAGGGATTTGTTCTGTGTACACACATAATCGTCTAAGGCAAGTTAGCATAAAGATCCGACAGTCACCTCACACTAGAATAAAATTTTATAGCTAGAAGTTTGGGCCTACCTGAAATTGAGATTGCGGGAAACACTATTTCTTTTATTTTCTTTTGGACCCAAGAAGTCCCTTTTTGATTTCAATTCAGACAGTGCCACCATGTCCTAAGAAGCTTTCTTTACGAATATGATTATGTGGCCATGATTGATTTTTATGAAACCCACAATAATAATCCTACTCTGTGATCATGAGAAATATCCTAATGATCACGCCCTTTGGAATGACACATCCATCTCCCTTACCTTAATTTTTAGGGACAATTTCAATACTTAGAGTAGTACAAAATGAACAATATGAGATTAATAAATTTCAGATTCTTTGTGTTCGTATTTGGCTTTGTACCTAGCACATATATAGAACTCTTGTAGAGTCCCTCAGAGATTGGAATTTTCCTTTGTACCTAGTACACTTATATAATTCCTAGAGAGTCACTCTTCTCAGATAATCGATGATCTCATCCTGAGTCCCCCCACCTAATTTCGCTGAGACTTATGCTATTTTACCTCCTTTAATCTATATTTTACCTTAATTTTACTTGTCATCTACCATAATATTATGTTGTATAATGATTTGAAGATGATTTATCACTCAAAATATATTTTCTTGAAAAGGTAATGATCCATAAACATACACAAGCCATCGAAAGATCAAGACATCGTTGGGATTTTGGAAACGGAATTCATGTCACAAATTCAGGGCTTGACGGGGATTTTTTGTGGATTCCATCAATGACATAGTATTAAACTAATTGGAAAATTTATCTTGGAAATTATTAGGTATAGGAAGTTTTAAATGAAATCTCCAACTGGCATTTGTGAACATATGTAGCTTTCTCTAACATGCGCTTACAAGAAAAGGTATGTGTTCTATCTACTTCAATTTGTTTCATTATGTGGGGTACTTTTGAGCATATAAGCAAGAAACATGGGTGATATTTTAAAAATTAGGAATGAAGATATTGTTGCTCCCAAGTTTCCAGGACTGGGGAAGAAGAATGTGTTAGTAACGAGTGCGCTTCCTTATGTGAACAATATTCCGCACATCAGAAATCTCATAGGAAATGCACTTTCTCTTTCCTCATATCAACTCAGTTGTAGATACACCAGAACCCACGCCCCATGCCTATGGAGTCTTTGTCGTATTCCTTATCCATCATAGTCGTCGAGGTTTCCAATATGGTAAGAGTCTATGAAAATGAAACAATTAAACACTTGGTTGACCTCGATATAGTCCTCCCTTATTCACCAATGATTTTCATAATTACAACTTCTTTTGCCACAGTTTCATGTCTCTAAGACCATGACAAGGAAATTTCTTCCCGTTGATTCCGCAATTTTCTTTACTGCAAAAAAAATTTCACCAATAAAACTGCTGATTAAACATTTTTGTTTCTATCAAGTCCTCATTAGTTTCAAACTGTCAGTCTCGAGTCTCGCATAATATATTGCCAGATTTTTAATGAGCCATAAAAATTATGATCCCATCGATTGAATTTTTGTTTGAATTAGTAGATCTAAATAGTATAATAATGAAGCTAATGTTAGATTGACTTCAGATTATCATTCTTTGTTCATTTTCATAGAATTACTCAGTGCAAACAAATACTAGCCATACTGGATTACGAATTACAACCGTAACAACTCACTTCACACTCTTAAACCATAGGTCATATTTTATTGATGTCAAATGCACGTGAATGGTACTGTGCAGTTTTTAATAAGTCAATATATATGCATGTGTTAATTAGGTAATGAAATTGGAGAAATTGTATGTCTTCTAGTATATCTAGGCCTTAAACATGCGTTGACTATTAAATTATTTATTTCCTATTCATAGAGGAATATTATATTGAACTTCAATTAACTTTTCACTTATCTTCAAAAAACGTATATTAACTTTCTCGAAGTTCCAAAAGACTGATAGTTTCCCTTTTAACAGTTTCAAAAACCTTTTACTAAAAAAAAAATAAAAAAATTGCAAACTATTTCCATATCACCATTAAACTAAACTAAACAAATTTTCTGACTATTTCTCTCTAACATCAAATGTATTGATGACAATTTTTTTACTAGATTTGAAACTTGGAGAGATTTCAAGCATCTACATTTTAAAATGGAAGAAAAACTCCATTAAATGGAAGACATATTAGTGGCATTTGGAAGGATAGGAAATTGGTGAATGGATGTTGGAACGATATAGGATGGGCAAATATTTTGAAAGAAATTGGGAAAGTGAGATTAGAGCAGCCAAACCCATTATGTGGCCCCGAGAACAAGTCGCTAGCCTTCGACTGAGTTTGATATTTATATAATATTCACATTATTAGAAAAAATAGTTTTTAATGTATAGTCATTTAGTTTTTCAAAATAGTCGAGTTCCAAATCTGTTATTCTTTTGGTGTACCTTTCCACCTTTAGGGGCAACTTCTAGTTTAAAATAAAATTATAATTTAGTTAATTTTTGTTATTTTTCCAAATTCAAACAATATTAAATATATATTATAAAAAAAATCTAATTTTTTAAATTTATATAAATAATATGATATAAAATAGTTAATGAACAATTTTAGTATCAAATCTTTATGGAATTAAAATGAAAATAACACATTCTATAAATAGAAAGCTAATGTAGTCTATAAAAAAAAATGAATGTGCATATTTAATTAGTTTTAATAAAAAACATATAAAACATCAATAATCCTAAGCTCATTATGGTCACTCGATTTTTTGTTGTTGATATTACAATCGAATGTGGTAGTTTTAGTCTCTCTCAGTGATAAATAAAATATTTAGTGATCCACATGAAATAATATATTTTCATATCAAATTTAAAAGAAGAGAAAATTCGTTGTTTGAAATATGTCAAATGTCATTAG
Source organism: Pinus tabuliformis (assembly GCA_031772625.1). NCBI lineage: Eukaryota > Viridiplantae > Streptophyta > Pinopsida > Pinales > Pinaceae > Pinus > Pinus tabuliformis. The sequence continues at coordinate 640,516,960 of CM062818.1, read as the reverse complement.
CACTATTTATGTGGCTTGTAATTTGGATTTGATTGAAATATATGAATTATATTTGTGTGTAATATGTCCACCATGTCTTCTCAACCAATTTCTTTGTACACATAAATTAGAAAGTTTTAGTAATGTGCAATCCTTTTCCATCAGTATGTAATGACATGTGGGGATAAGTGTCGAGGAAGACCAATCAGGCAGATTAGACATGTGAATTGTAATTTTTTATTTTTTGTAATTCTGCGTAATGTTGTAAATGTAAGCATTAAAGGGGGCACTTGGAAATAATGCTTACATTAGTAACTAGATAGATTAGGTTAGTCGGTTGTTGGAATTTGTTGAGAGATCTTTTCAACAAGAAAATCCTTGTTTGAAATATGTCGAATCTCATTAGCATTATTTATGTGGTTTGTAATTTCTCTTTGTTTGCAACATATGAATTATGTTTTTGTATAATATGTCCACCATGTCTTCTCCACCAATTTATTTGTACACAAAAATTAGAAAGTTTTAGTAATGTGCAATCCTTTTCCATGACTATGTAATGACATCGATGATTTTGAAAATTACATCCAAAATGATTCATAACATATTTTGGAAATTAGCTCATGAATATTACCTAAGGACACTAAAGAAAACTAAGAATAGAAAAACATCAAGACAAAAACGCCAACCAAAAACTTTAACGTTGTATAGTGCACATCCGTATACACATGCTTTTTCCATAGAGCGGTTCTTTAATAAAGCTTTACTTTATGACTCTTTATTTTTGATATCCAAACAAAGGCAATTAAAAGTTTAATATTTTTTATTTTTTTTTTATATTTAAAATATAAGTTACCCAAAATTGAGATGAAGACACTTGAACAAAATATTGTATTCCAATGAACCAATTAACGTTAACAAGTTACAAGTCTTTAAATGATAAATGAAAAAAATTTATATATACATTAAGAAATAAAAAGAAAAACAAGTGTCACTACTCTTGATTTTTTATATCCAAACAAACCCAATTAAGGTTTCAATATTTTTTTAATATTTAAAATATAAGTTACAAGAAATTGAGATGAAGAGACTTTAACAAAATATTGTATTCGAACGAGCCAATTAACAATAAGAAGTTACAAGTCTTTAATCCACCCCAAAATAATCTTTCATGTTCCAAACCCATATACCAGGCCTTCTATTTACAATAATTAAAAGTCTTGTTCCCCATAGGACAAATTTCAAACTAAGGCCAAATTCAAGGGCCTACCTTCAGTATTTTACATGATCCAATTCAAAATTTAATTTACACAGAGTTACCCAATGGAATTCTACCCCAAAGTCAAATATTCAATTCAATATTGTGCATATTCTTCAGTATAAAAGGTATCTAGATGCATAGTAACCCCAAAATTAAGGTCTTAATTCAACTATTTTGCAAAGCCCATTTTATGACAAGTATCCACAGTGGGCACTGATAGATGTAGCAAGCATCATAAATCATATCTTCTTCAAACACAACTAAACTTAAAAGTCCCCTAATGCAAATATCCAAAAATCATCAAGAATTGTAAGTTCTTAAACAAGAGAGCACCTAAAACAGTAATTTCTTCACACATATAAAAAGGATATATCACTCAAAAACTAATATTGACATCAGTGAATCTTCAAGGACAACAAAAAATGCCATGAATTTAAAGGGATATTTCTAGTGAAAAATAGAAAGTTGGCATTATGAATTAATATATACATAGTTTCTTGAGGGATTTGATCTGTGTACACACATAATCGTCTAAGGCAAGTTAGCATAAAGATCCGACAGTCACCTCAAACTAGAATAAAATTTTATAGCTAGAAGTTTGGGCCTACATGCAATTGAGATTGCGGGAAACACCATTCTTTTATTTTATTTTGGGCCCAAGAAGTCCCATTTTGATTTCAATTCAGACAGTGCCACCATGTCCTAAGAAGCTTTCTTTACAAATATGATTATGTGGCCATCATTGATTTTTATGCAACCCACAGTAATTATCCTACTCTGTGATCATGAGAAATATCCTAATGATCACACCCTTTGGAATGACACATCCATCTCCCTTACCTTAATTTGTAGGGACAATTTCAATACTTAGAGTAGTACAAAATGAACAATATGAGATTAATAAATTTCGGATTCTTTGTGTTCGTATTTGGCTTTGTACCTAGCACATATATAGAACTCTTGCAGAGTCCCTCAGAGATTGGAATTTTCCTTTGTACCTAGTACACTTATATAATTCATAGAGAGTCACTCTTCTCAGATAATCGATGATCTCATCCTGAGTCCCCCCACCTAATTTCACTGAGACTTATGCTATTTTACCTCCTTTAATCTATATTTTACCTTAATTTTACTTGTCATCTACCATAATATTATGTTGTATAATGATTTGAAGATGATTTATCACTCAAAATATATTTTATTGAAAAGGTAATGATCCATAAACATACACAAGCCGTCAAAAGATCAAGACATCGTTGGGATTTTGGAAACGGAATTCATGTCACAAATTCAGGGCTTGAGAAGGATTTTTTACGGATTCCATCAATGACATAGTATTAAACGAATTGGAAAATTTATCCTGGAAATTATTAGGTATAGGAAGTTTTAAATGAAATATCCAACTCGCATTTGTGAACACATGTAGCTTTGTCTAACATGCGCTTACAAGAAAAGGTATGTGTTCTCTCTACTTCAATTTGTTTCATTATGTGGGGTATTTTTGAGCATATAAGCAAGAAACATGGGTGATATTTTAAAAATTAGGAATGAAGATATTGTTGCTCCCATGTTTGCAGGACCGAGGAAGAAGAATGTGTTAGTAACGAGTGCGCTTCCTTATGTGAACAATATTCCACACATCAGAAATCTCATAGGAAATGCACTTTCTCTTTCCTCATCTCAACTCAGTTGTAGATACACCAGAACCCATGCCTCATGCCTATGGAGTCTTTGTCGTATTCCTTATCCATCATAGTCGTCAAGGTTTCTAGTATGGTAAGAGTCTATGAAAATGAAACAATTAAACACTTGGTTGACCTCGATATAGTCCCCCCTTCTTCACCAATGATTTTCATAACTACAACTTCTTTTACCACAGTTTCATGTCTCTAAGACCATGACAAGGAAATTTCTTCCTGTTGATTCCGCAATTTTTTTTACTGCAAAAAAATTCCACCAATAAAACTTCTGATTAAACATTTTTGTTTCTATCAAGTCCTCATTAGTTTCAAACTTTCAGTCTCGATTCTCGCAGAATATATTTCCATATTTTTAATGAGCCATAAAAATTATGATCGCATCGATTGAATTTTTGTTTGAATTAGTAGATCTAAATAGTATAATAATGAAGCTAATGTTAGATTGACTTGAGATTATCATTCTTGTTTCATTTTCATAGAATTACTCAGTGCAAACAAATACTAGCCATACTGGATTACGAATTACAACTGTAACAACTCACTTCACACTCTTAAGCCATGGGTCATATTTTACTGATGTCAAATGCATGTGAATGGTACTGTGCAGTTTTTAATAAGTCAATACATATGCATGTGTTAATTAGGTAATGAAATTGGAGCAATTGTATGTCTTCTAGTATATCTAGGCCTTAAACATGCGTTGACTATTAAATTATTTATTTCCTATTCATAGAGGAATATTATATTGAACTTCAATTAACTTTTCACTTATCTTCAAAGAACGTATATTAACTTTCTCGAAGTTCGAGAAGATTGATAGTTTCCCTTTTAACAGTTTCAAAAACCTTTTAATAAAAAAAACTAAAAAAATTGCAAACTATTTCCATATCACCATTAAACTAAACTAAACAAATTTTCCGACTATTTATCTCTAACATCAAATTTCTTGATGACAATTTTTTTACTAGATTTGAAACTTGGAGAGATTTCAAACATCTACATTTTAAAATGGAAGAAAAACTCCATTAAATGGAAGACATATTAGTGGCGTTTGGAAGGATAGGAAATTGGTGAATGGATGTTGGAACGATATAGGATGGGCAAATATTTTGAAAGAAATTGGGAAAGTGAGATTAGAGCAGCCAAACCCATTATGTGGCCCAGGGAACAAGTCGCTAGCCTTCGACTGAGTTTGATATTTATATAATATTCACATTATTAGAAAAAATAGTTTTTAATGTATAGTCATTTAGTTTTTCAAAATAGTCGAGTTCCAAATCTGTTATTCTTTTGGTGTACCTTTCCACCTTTAGGGGCAACTTCTAGTTTAAAATAAAATTATAATTTAGTTAATTTTTGTTATTTTTCCAAATTCAAACAATATTAAATATATATTATAAAAAAAATATAATTTTTTAAATTTATATAAATAATATGATATAAAATAGTTAATGAACAATTTTAGTATCAAATCTTTATGGAATTAAAATGAAAATAAGGCATTCTATAAATAGAAAGCTAATGTAGTCTATAAAAAAAATGAATGTGCATATTTAATTAGTTTTAATAAAAAACATATAAAACATCAATAATCCTAAGCTCATTATGGTCACTCGATTTTTCGTTGTTGATATTACAATCAAATGTGGTAGTTTTAGTCACTCTCAGTGATAAATAAAATATTTAGTGATCCACATGAAATAATAAATTTTCATATCAAATTTAAAAGAAGAGAAAATTCCTTGTTTGAAATATGTCAAATCTCATTAGCTCTATTTATGTGGCTTGTAATTTGGATTTGATTGCAATATATGAATTATCTTTGTGTGTAATATGTCCACCATGTCTTATCAACCAATTTCTTTGAACACATAAATTAGAAAGTTTTGGTAATGTGCAATCCTTTTCCATCAGTATGTAATGACATATGGGGATAAGTGTTGAGGAAGACCAATCAGGCAGATGAGACATGTGAATTGTAATTTTTCATTTTTTGTAATTCTGTGTAATGTTGTAAATGTGAGCATTAAAGGGGGCACTTGGAAATAATGCTTACATTAGTAACTAGATAGATTACGTTAGTTGGTTGTTGGAATTTGTTGAGAGATCTTTTCAACAAGAAAATCCTTGTTTGAAATATGTCGAATCTCATTAGCAGTATTTATGTGGTTTGTAATTTCGCTTTCTTTGCAACATATGAATTATGTTTGTGTATAATATGTCCACCATGTCTTCTCCACCAATTTATTTGTACACAAAAATTAGAATGTTTTAGTAATGTGCAATCCTTTTCCATGACTATGTAATGACATCAATGATTTTTAAAATTACATCCAAAAAGATTCATAACATATCTTGTAAATTACATCATGAATACTACCTAAGGATACTAAAGAAAACCAAGAATAGAAAAACATCAAGACAAAAACGCCAACCAAAAACTTTAATGTTGTATAGTGCACATGCGTATACACATGCTTTTTCCATAGAGCGGTTCTTTAATAAAGCTTTACTGTATGACTCTTTATTTTTGATATCCAAACAAAGGTAATTAAAAGTTTAATGTTTTTTTTTTTATATTTAAAATATAAGTTACCCAAAATTGAGATGAAGACACTTGAACAAAATATTCTATTCCAATGAACCAATTAATGTTAAGAAGTTACAAGTCTTTAAATGATAAATGAAAAAAATTATATATACATTAGGAAATAGAAAGAAAAATAAGCGTCACTACTCTTGATTTTTTATATCCAAACAAACCCAATTAAGGTTTCAATATTTTTTTAATATTTAAAATATAAGTTACACGAAATTGAGATGAAGAGACTTTAACAAAATATTGTATTGCAATGAGCCAATTAACAATGAGAAATTACAAGTCTTTACTCCACCCAAAAATAATCTTTCATGTTCCAAACCCACATAACAGGCCTTCCATTTACAATAATTGAAAGTCTTCTTCCCGAGAGGACAAATTTCAGACTAAGGCCAAATTCAAGGGCCTACCTTCAGTATTTTACATGATCCAATTCACAATTTAATCTACGCAGAGTGACCCAATGGAAGTTTACCCCAAAGTCAAAGATTCAATTCAATATTGCGCATATTTTGCAGTATACATGGTGTCTAGATGCATGATAACCCCAAGATTAAGGTCTTAATTAAACTATTTTGCAAAGCCCTTTTTACGACAAGTATCCATAGTGGGCACTGACAGATGCAGCAAGCATCATAACTCAGATTTTCTTCATATACAACTGAACTTAAAAGTACCCTAATGCAAATATCCAGAAATCGTCAGGAACTGTAAGTTCTTAAATAAGAGAGCGCCTAAAACAATAATTTCCTCACACACATGGAAAAGATATATCACTCGAAAACTAATGTTGACACGAATGAATCTTCAAGGATAATAGAAAATGCCATGAATTTAAAGGAATATTTCTAGTGAAAAATAGAAGGTTGGCATTACGAACTAATATATACATAGTTTCTTGAGGGATCTAATCTGTGTACACAAATAATCATCCAAAGCAAGTTAACATAACAATTTGATAGTCACCTCAAACTAGCATAAAATTTGATAGCTAGAAGTTTGGGCCTACCTACAATTGATATTGTGAGAAACACCATTCTTTTATTTTCTTTTGGACATAGGAAATCCCTTTTGGATTTCAATTTAGAATGTCCCATCATGTCCTCAGAAGCTTCCTTTACACATATGATTCTATGGCCATCATTGATTTTTCTGCAATCCACCATAATTATCCTACTCTGTGATCATGGTAAATATCCTAATGACTATGCCCTTTGGAATAACACTTCCATCTCCCTTACCTTAATTTATAGCGACAATTTCAATACATAGAGTAGTGCAAACTAAACAATATGAGATTAATAAATTTTGGATTCTTTGTGTTGGTATTTTGCTTTGTACCTAGTACATATATAGAACTCTCACAGAGTCCCTTTGAGACTGGTATGTGCATTTGTACCCAGTACATTTATAGAAGTCCTAGAGAGTCACTCTGCTCAGATAAGAAATGATCTCATCCTAAGTCCCCCCACCTAATTTTGTTGAGACTTATGCTATTTTACCTCCTCTAATCTATATTTTACCTTAATTTTACTTGTCATCTACGATAATATTATGTTATATAATGATATGAAGATGATTTATCACTCAAAATATCTTTGATTGAAAATGTAATGATCCATAAACATACACAAGCCGTCAGGAGGACCAAGACATCATTGGGGTATTGGAGATGGTATTCATGTCACAAATTCGGGAATTGACGGGGATTTTTTTTGGATGCCATAAATGATGTAGTATTAAACTAATTGGAAAATTTATCTTGGAAATTATGAGGTATGGGAAGTTTTAAATTCAATCTCCCACTAGAATTTGTGAACATATGTAGCTTGCTCTAGCATGCGCTTACACGAAAAGGGATGTGTTCTCTCTACTTCAATTTGCTTCATTATGTGGGGTATTTTTAGCATATAAGCAAGTAGAATGGGTGATATTTCAGAAATTAGGATTGAAGATGTTGTTGCTCCCAAGTTTCCAATACCAAGGAGGAAGAATGTGCTAGTAACGAGTGCACTTCCTTATCTGAATAATATTCCACACCTCGGAAATCTGATAGGAAACACAACTTTCTTTTTCCTTGTCTCAAATCAGTTGTAGATACACCAGAACCCATGCCGCATGGCTATGGAGTCCTTGTTGTCTTCTTTATCCATTATAGTCATCAAGGTTGCCAGTATGGTAAGAGTCTACAAAGACGAAACAATTAAACGCTTGGTTGACCTAGGTATAGTTCCCCCTTCTTCACTAATGATTTTCCAAATTACAACTTCTTTTACCACAATTTCATGTCTCTAAGACCACGGTGGGGAACTTTCTTCTTGTTGATTCCACAATTTTCTTTACTGCGAAAAAATTCCACCCATAAAACTTTTGATTAATTTTTTTTTATTCTCTCAAGTCCTCGTTAGTTTCAAGCTTTCAGTCTCAAGTCTCGCGGAATATATTGCTAGATTTTTATTGAGCCATAAAAATTATGACCCCATTGATTGAATCTATGTTTGAATTAGTAGATCTAATTAGTCTAATAATCAAGCTAATGTTAGGATTGAATTGAAATTATAATTCTTGTTTCATTTTCATGGAATTACACAGCACAAACAAATACTAGCCATGTTGGATTAGAAATTACAAGTGTAACAATTGACTTCGCACTCTTAAACCACGGGGCATATCTTGTTGATGTGAAATGCACGTCAATGGTATTGTGCAGTTTTTAAAAAGTCAATACATATGCATGTGTTAGTTGGGTAATGAAAATGGAGCAATTGTATGTCTTCTAGTATATCTGGGCCTTAAACATGCATTGAATATTAAATTATTTATTTCCTATTCATAGAGGAATATTATATTGAACTTCAATTAACTTTTCGCTTATCTTCAAAAAACGTATATTAATTTTCACTTAAGTTCTAGAATATTGACAATTTCCCTTTTAATAGTTTCAAAAACCTTTTAATAATAATAATAAAAAAAAAACAAAAAATTTGCAGACTATTTCCATATCTCCATTAAACTAAACAAAACAAATTTGTCGACTATTTCTATCTAACATCAAATGTCTTGTTGACAATTTTTTTACTAGATTTGAAACTTGGAGAGATGTCAAAATCTCCATTTTTAAAATGGAACCAAAACTCCATTAAATGGAAGACATATCAGTGACATTTGGAAGGATAGGAAATTGGTGAGTGGATGTTGGAACAATATAGGATGGGCAAATATTTTGACAGAAACTGGGAAAGCTAGATTAGAGTAGCCAAACCCATTATGTGGCCCGGGGAACAAGTCGCTAGCCTTCAACTCAGATTGATCTTTATATAATATTCACATTATTAGAAAAAAATAGTTTTTAATGTTTAATGATTTAGAAATCTGTTATTCTTTCGGTGTACCTTTGCACCTTTAGGGGCATTTTATAGTTTAAAATAAAATTATGTTTTAGTTAATTTTGTTATTTTTTCAAATTCTAACAATATAAAATATACATTATAAAAAAAAATATTCTGATTTTTAAAATTTATATAAATACACTGATATAATAATAATTAATGAACAATTTTAGTAATAAATCTTTAGGAATTAAAATGAAAATGAGAAATTCTATAAATAGAAAACAACTAATGTAGTCTATAATAAAAAAATTAAAATGAATGTGCATATTTAATTAGTTTTAATTAAAAACATATAAAACATCAATAATACTAAGGTCATTATCGTCACTCAATTTTTTGTTGTTGATATTACAATCCAATGTGGTAAAACTGTTTTAGTCACTCTCAGTGATAAATAAAATATTTAGTGAACCACATGAAATAATATATTTTCATATCAAATTTAAAAGAAGAAAAAATAATTACAAGGGAAAAAAAAAGTGAGAAAGATGTTTAAATCTCATACTTTTCAAAAATGTTTCAAAACAAAATTTAAATAAACTATTTGATGATTTATGTTAACTAATTTATATGGATATGACTTCATATATATTTAAATAATGTTGGGTATAATATATTGTTTAATTTGGAACATGGGAAAAATAAATTGAAAGTTTAAGCATGAAATAAAAACTATCAATTACTTCTCAATAATAATAATAATATGGTGATCATTAATTGAGTATATATATATATATATATATATATATATATATATATATATATATATATATTCAATTCTTAATATAAAATTAATAAGCCACATTTAAAAATATTTATAATAATAGAAAATTTCAATGTGAATCATTAACAGATTATTTTGATTAAAAATGACATAAACCTAAAAGTATACTCATACGAAAAAAATGCAGTCCATACTAGATGGGTACTTACTATAAATATATACCGATAAAAAATTATATATATCTATATATATCTATATATATATGTGTGTGTGTGTGTGTGTGTGTGTGTGTGCGTGTGTGTGTGTGTATTAAAAACTTTGTTCAACACCACTGTCTGCAAACATTTTGGATGCATTAATTCTTATATTATGTTAAACATTTTCTACATCATTTTTAGTTATGAATATGGATTTTTATCAAAACACTTTGAAGCATTGTTTAATAAAATTATTTCAACTGTTAATGGGTGATATTGTGAGTTCTTATATTTGAGGATTATTGTTGTAATGGGTCTGAAAAGAGCACCTTAAGTGAATATAATTATGAGCTAGCTTGTAAATAGAAACCTCAACCACTCTTTCCTTTGAGCCAAAGGGATAACTGTTTTCTTTCCTTTGTAAAAAAATAAAAAGTAATATTTATAGTTGATTTCCATATAAATTCCAAAACCTGTCTCCTTAGATGGTCGAGATGGTTGGCCATACAATAATTTTTTCGTGCATCATTTTCTTTATGTGGTGCATCATGTGCAATGTAGTCCAATTGTCTTTTATATCTTTAGAAGCATTTTAATCGATTTCTGGTGATCTAATTGCAATTCCTTTTTCCCTAAACAGACGCAAGTGAAACATATCTTCACTTCCTGCCAAACATTAAGTGCAAATATGATTATGGTGTCCTGATTTTCCTCCTCACCTTTAGTATGGTACTGATCTCATGATTCTTCTTTGACAACAATTTTCGTATTTCTTACCAACAACTTGCTACAATAGACATTGTATTCGCCATTTGCCTCTTCATAAGATTAATTGTTTTTCTAATCTAGGCAGGCGAGGATTTTCACAAGTCCATTACTCGTAAGATCGAAGGCTTATCAAAGTCCATCGAAGGTAGATAGATTACGAGATCACATTAATACCAGATGATGTTAACTAATTCATAAATTTTTCAAGCTGAAAATATGCTTCTTTTATATAATAAAAGAGAGCGCAATTTACATATTTCTCTCCCCTGCAGCCTTCAAAAATATTTTTTTGGCACAAATCTGTCAATTTTGTTCCACGCTAATTGTCACTAACCTATTTCTGTCTAAAAGAAGTACAAAATATCTAGTTATATGTTTTTGATTATGCACAATCAGAGTATGTGAGGCACACGAATTATCAATAGTCTTTCAACAAATACTATCCGCCTATCTATTAAAGATGCCATAAATTTTAAATACAACAAAACGACTCTGATGACTAGAACAATAAAAAAGTGATAACACCATACTAATGAGGTATACCATGAACATAAGTTCTATACTAGATATTTTATTATTATGCCTCACACCCCTCTTCAGAAGGCTTGGTTGCTTTATTTTTTCGTACCCTATAAATGTGTGAAATTGGGACCTGATTTAATTCTTTCAACAATAAATTGACCCTATTTTCCAATTGGTCAGGTTTGAGTTCTAAATTTTGCTCTTCCCATTAGCCCAATCTACCACTATCTTAGAGTCTCCAAAAACAGAATTGACCTCAATGTCTAACAATATGGCATAAAACAAGACACCCCATATTACTAATAACTCAGACTTGGTATTGGATCCTCGCCCACTATACTAGACAAAGTGATAGAATTCACCTGGGCTCAGATAAATAGACATGCCATTGATGCACTTGCCTCTTGTCGAAGACCCATTGGAGAGTCCAATAGGAAAGTGGCCCCACACAGGTCTAAAGAATCTGACAGAAAGGGGAACTCTCTCTTCAAATGGTCCAAATCCTATAAATTATCTAGATATATTGACACATGTCCCATTGACGTCTAGATTCACCTGGTAAAAAATTTCATAATTCCTTATCGTCCATAATCTCCAGGAGGTAAAGAAAGGTAAATGTTTGTATGGATTATTCTTTGTAATCCATTTTTTTGGGCTTGTGACCACATGAGATCTATCCCAATCTGCTCTAGGATTTATCCTATTGATCACTCTGATCCAAAGAGAAACCTCGAATGGGCATTGGATAAATAGATGGGATATATCTTCATTTTCTTCCTTTCATAGGCAACATTTACTCGGACCAAAAAATCCCATTTTCCAGAGTTTTCCCCATGCCAAAATTTTGTTGTGAACCATCAGCTAGAAAAATCATTTTAACTTCAACAGGATTTTCCGTTTCCAAGGCTTATATAGCCAATAATGTAGTGGGTAGGTGTTAGAATCCTATTTTATAATGGAGTATGCTTCATCTTCCTTGATTTGAACATTCTGAGGTCTCCATTCCATGTCAGATAGTCTTCCCTAGAGGAAATATTGATCCCTGCATATCGTAGATTTAATATATGTTCATTCCATTCAGTCACCAGGTGTCCTGGAATATCTAATATCATAACATCCTTCGAAATTATGTATTGTGAGTCCAGCCTAGCTTGGTATGCAATATACATTATGGCATGTAATCCCTTTTCCTTAAAGGAGATTAATAATATTAAGAGATAAATATTGATTACCAAATACTCCCAATATTGAGTCTAATCTTATTTATGTGTTGGCCTGATTACCGATCTTCCATTTCAAGTAACGTAGTAGCCAAGGCTTAGCATGTGTGATATTTCTTCAAAATTCAGAGTTATTTCTTGCCTCAGGAGCACCTTCTTGGGTATAGCCACATATGTCCTTCTTGTTAAGGTATTTGTGTTCAATAATGTTGTGTGATAATCCCACCACATACACCACCCTCTAGATATTATTTTAGTAGAAGGGCCCAATTGAAAACTTCTATATCTTTCAATCCCCAACCTCATTTCTCAACCTTGAGAGCCAACTTCTCCCTACAAACAAGATGAATTTTCCACTATGTACGTACTCCTTCCCAAAGAAAATTCATAATTATAGAGTTAATCCAATTAATAATATTGTTGGGTAATATCTATATATGCATCCAATAAATTGTTTTGCTCTGTAGTACAAACTCAATCATTATGAGTCTCCCTCCTAGTGGGAATCAATTGTGCGACCATGATTGGAGCTGCTTCTAAAATTTATTGAGTAGCCATTCCCAATATTTGTTATTATATCCATTTGGCTTCAAGAAAATACCTAGCTATTTGAATCCCCCCTTCAAGTAAGATGAATTACACACCAAATAATTTAGCTATCTCCTTTATTTATTGGTCCTCTGAATCACAAGAAATCAACGTTGACTTTATATTATTCATTATCAAACCTATGGTGACTCCAAATGAATTTAGAATATCAAATAACACCTTCCATTCACTTAAGGAAACTTTCCCCATCACAAGCACATAATCAACGAACATCAAATGGGTAAGCAAAATTTTAGGATACAATTTTCATCTAGATATAAGACCACTTGAGAAAGAATTTAAAAATCTTCTACTAAGACTGGGAATAAATAGCAAGAATAATAGTGGAGATAGGGCACACCGTTTTCTAATAACCCAGGAAGCTTTGAAAAAGTTAGAGGGAAGTCTGTTACTAATGAAAACAAAATTGAGAGTACAAGCCATGATCCACTCCACTATTTGTGAGCCAAAAGTGATCTTGATTAAAATTATTCTTAGGTATTCCCAATCTACACAGTCAAAGGATTTAATGAGATCAATCCTCATTAAGCAAGCATCAATGTGTCCGGACATGATAGAGTGTACACATTCTTGAGCTATGGCCATTGAATCATAAAATTGTCATTATTCATGAAATATAAATTGTTTTGCAAAAGTCAATTCCTCTTTTGTAAATAAGATAGTATATTACTGGATAAACTGAAAGATTACAAAAAAGGGTTGTGTGGGAAAGAACCTGTCATAAAACCCTACCAAAAATCTAGTGCTGGCCATAGCATGGGCTATATTTATAGTATGAACTAGACAAAAGAGGGAACCAAGTACAAAAGAGGAGCTGATAAGTGTTCTCATTACAAAAACTCAATTGAGAAATTAATTTCTGAGGAGGGAGTAGAATGCCTTGTGGTAGCTGACCTTGCAGAAAATGTAAACCTTCTTGATAATAGTGTTGCATGAAACCCACTGCATAACTCCTCGTTGGTGGTGACTCGATCCTCATCCACGCGAATGGGAGTCTCCTGTGAGCTTCCCTCCTATTGTGCGGTGATGACCCAATGACTCGTGGAAGCCCCATGGTCATATTTGTTTATGCTCGGGGTTCCTTCAGCGGTTGAATGAACCTTAACAATAGTCTTGTTCTTAATTATAGTGTAATTCAGAGCTTCCAAAGTGATAAATATGCAATGATGGATGGCTTCAACATACACTACAAACTTTTCCATGAGTTAGTCAAGATTTTTTTTCATAGTTTTGGAATGCTCCACTTGTTCCTACATAGCAAGCCCCATGATGGTCTCATTTTCCACTAAGTTTCTATTGTACACATGTAGACATTTTATTGTGCCCTAGTGAGATCAGAGTCAGGCATCTAGGCAAATTCTGCATTGACCTCCTCCGTGGTAACCTCTATGTAGCTAGTACTACCCTAGGCCTCTAAGCTTGAAATCCGTTGTCAAGTCTCCAGGTTAACCTCCACCGAGTAACACAGGTTAGCACTCCTAGCAAAAATTTCTACGCGAGTGGTAGGGGCAGGTCCCAACGGCCGCCAACAAGAGGCTACGCCACTGCGCATGCCTCCCCTATTTGGACTAGAGGTGGAGCCAGTCCTAGGATCCATGAGATAAATAGAAGGCCTGGAATGTAGGGGGAACCAGTGAATGAGGGGCCAATAGAGGAGGAGGAAGGCAGTGATAAGAATGAGATGGAGAATGGGGAGGGTTGAATTTATAGAAGCCAAGAGGAGGAGAGAGGTTGGGATGAGGGTGAGGGGACGGGAAAGGAAAGCATGCAGAGATCTAAGCTGCGGTGGGGGAGTAATTGCAGAGCAGGGTGGAAGAGATTGAGGGACGATGGTCACACAAAGGAGAGGGGAGGTGGCATCACAGGCTACAGATATAGGTGAGCCAAGGAAGGAACCGTACTCAATCGCCCTCCACCTATCCTTCTCATTGAGCAAAAAATCTATGTTATAATGGTGAAAAGTACTCGAACAATTATTGTTCGTTAGATTTATTGTCTTCTAATTGATAGATTCACATTGTTAATGGAGATCTTTTTTGCCAAATCCTCCCACACGTGGGGCTTCAGGCATAGGGTACCAGCCATACCTTCATTCGCCAGTCTTTCCGCGAATTAACTTCCTTTCCTTCTGATTTCTTGAAAGTGAAGGCATGCCCTGTTCTCAGTTCCCTCCTTGATTCATTGTATTATTTTGTTTAGGTTCCCATTTTCGAAGATCTTGTCCACCTCGATACCCTGTTGAAGTTTTTTTCCAATTTGGGTAGCTAGCATGGAATCTCCTTCAACAATTAGAGGACTGAAGATGAGGAAGTGCATTATGGCGATGCCAAGTTCCAAGGCATGAAGTTCTGCAGTGTTGTTCGTAGAAGAACCTATATTTCCCTCATAAATATAGATTGTCTCACCTTTAGAGTTTTTTAAGACCTCTCTAAAACATGTTGGGCCGATATTCCCTTTAGCTGCGCCATTGTAGTTGAGCTTAAAAGTCCCTTGTTCTGATGGCTGCCACGTGTTATTTTTGTTATCATGTCTGTAGATGGGAGTGACTTCACGAAACTTGATATGAAGGAGGTCCATCATTTAGAGAATTCTCACTTCACGGAGAGTGGGAGTGGCTTTGAGAGTCTGAGTGGGTAGAAAGGTTACTGTTTTGTGGAGCATGATTTTGATCTTCACGATAATGAATTCCTCCTGGATGGAGAGGTCACGAAAGATTCTCATATTTTGTTCCTTAAACAAAACCCAGCATATCAAACATGGAATTAAATTCCAAGTGTGGTTAACCAGAGGATGGGGGAAAATGCCTTTATCCATTCTACAATGGTATTTTGAATAGAAGAGGCGTCTTGATCAAAGCTTTTAAAGACTAAGGACATCCAATTGCAAACGTTGGGTGCGAAAGGGTAGACATTTAATGGATGATTTGGGGTTTCTTCATCTTGCTGGCAGAGGGCGGATCTCGAGGGCCATATAAATCCTTTTCTTCTTATATTTTCCAACATTAGAGCTTTCCTATGAATTACCAACCAAAGGAAGATGGATATTTTTGGCTAGTGCTTCTTGTCCCAGATTTCGTTCCATTTTAGATCTGGTTGAAGTTGGTCCTGCTTTGCTATGTATCTGTAGGCTTTGATTAAGATGAAGTGTCCTACGACATTTTTCCCCCATCTAAGCTTATCCTTAGCAAGGTCAATGAGGATTTGTCTTTTTTGTAACTCTGAAGAGAGGTTCGACCAGGTGTGGGGGTTCATTTGGGGAGTCCATTCCTCTTGATTGATCCAATTTATCCATCTACCATTTCTTCACTATTTCCCAAGAACTAGTTGACTCCAATCTTTCCTTAGATTTTCATTTCATCCTTGATATGTTGTTAATGATATTGATCAAGTTTTGTCTTTGTTTCCAAGCATCCTCCTAGAAAAGAGCCTTGTTTCCATTTCCTATTTCGCAGAAACTGTCTTTGGATTATGTCCCTGTTCTCCCAGGCTTGATTCCATATGACAGAACCTTTGATGTTTCCATTGATCATGATGATTTGCTCTTGCGTTAAGGAGGGACTGTAATTTTCTCCCCAGAGGGTACTCCAAGGGGACTTGGGGTTGGCTATCCATCTCCAAAAATTTTTGGCTCCCAGGGCCTTGCCCAAGAGGTCTATGTATCTGAGACTGAGGCCACCATATTTTTTTGGCTTGCATATTTTGTCCCATTCTACAAGAGTCGATTTTTGTTTGACCTCAACACCTCTCCATAAGAAGTTCCTTTGGAGGTTCCTGATTTTGTTTGATATCAGTTTTGGGGCTGCCGGAGCTGAGTAATTGTATAGCGAGATGGCCTAAAGGATAGATTTAACTAGGATAAAACGATCAGCCAAATTTAGAGATCTGAAGGCCCAATTAGGCAATGTTTTCTCCAATTTGTTTAGTAGGTTCTACAAAGTGGCCTGGGAGAGAGGCTTATCAGTAAGGGGAATGCCAAGATAGGTAGAGGGGAAAAAGCTGATAGGGATGGCCAGGAGTCTGGTGATGTTCCTGTACATGGGTAGTAGAGTGTTAATAGAAAATAGCTTGCATTTAAGGGGATAGATGGAGGTGCCCGAAGCAGCAGAGAAGTCCGTTAGGATGGACATGAAAGGAGAAACTTCTTTGATGGATGGGAGGCCCATGAGAAGAGTGTCATCCACAAATTGTTGGTGAGTTATAGGAGGGGCTGATAGAGGGACTTAGCCCTTCCACCATTATAACAAAGAGGAAGTGAGAGATTGGATCCCCTTGCCTGATACCCCTTGAAGGAAGGAAGGGTTGTGAAGTTCAGTCATTCAGAAGGATAGAGAAGAAAACTCCTCACATGATAGCCATGATCCAATTGATTTTTTCCTTTTGGAAACTGAATGAATCCAAGATCTGTCTCATACAATTCCAACTTATTTTGTCAAAGGATTTGGACATATCTAGTTAGATCATCATACTAGATTTTTTGGGGGATTTGAGCAAATGAATAAGCTCATGAGAGAGGATGATGTTATCCATGATTTGTCTTCCTTCCACATATCTAGGCTATTGGTTGGAGATTGGGAGAGGGAGGATGACTTTAATTCAATTGGACAAAATTTTGGAGAAATTTCTTTATATGAAATTGTAGAGGGCCATGGGATTGAATTTGTCTAGGGAATCTGTAGAGATTTCTACGGGTATCAGAGTCAGAAAGGTGGAGTTGAGGGCTCGAAGGAAAAACTTATGAGTACGAGATTCCTCCACTAGGTTATGAACATCCTTCTTTATGATAGGGTAGCAAGCTTTGTAGAAATCAGTGGCGAACCCATCCGGCCCTACAGCTTCCCCATTCGACATTCCCATGACAACATCTTCCACTTCCTCGATGGATAATTTCCTTAGGAGCATTTTATTATGGTCCTTCATAAGGATTTTGGGAATATTCTTGGTGATCTTTTTGATACCCTGGTCCTAATCATTCCTTGGCTCTTTGAGAAGAGAGATGAAGGAGTTTGTGAGCTTTGTTTCCAACTCCTCTTGAGAGTGAATAAGATGACCCTCTTGGTTCTACAGAGCCAGAATTATATTGTTCCTCTTATGTTGTATCGTTGTTTTTTTGGAAAAAGTATGTGTTCCTTTCTCCACATTTCAGCCAATTTATTCTAGATTTTTTTTGCCACAACTTTTCTTCCTGAATGGATCTTTCATCCCATTTTTGTTGTAGTATTTTTTCCTCTTGCTTGCTAGTCTCTGATATCCCTTCTTTAGTTATACTTTATTGAAGTAGTTCTAGTTATTGTTCCAAGTTTTTTTTGTTCGTGATGATATTTCAAAAGGTGTCTCTATTCCATTTTTTGATTTGCTCTTTGATATATTTTATTTTTTATTGGAAAGAATAAATTTTGTTACAAGTTCTGGAGGGAGAGAAGGTCCACCATTGTTTCATTTTTTCCATGAAATTTTGGTGGTTCAACCAGAAGGCCTCAAACCTAAAAGACTTGCTCTTTGGACACCTGGAAATTTGAATCTTGAGAGAGATAGCCCAGTGATCAAAGCCTACTTTTGGAAGGATTCTCGCCTTCGTTTCCTAGAGAGTAAGATAGGATGCCTCAAAGAGAAGGAAAGAGTCTAAACGAGAGTCTATTTGAGGATATCCTCATCTTCCATTATTGCGGGTGAATAAATCGTGCTTGTGGAAATGTAAATAAGGTTGAGGTTTTCAATGGTTGCAAGGAAAGCCTTAGACTCCTTATTTAACATTCAAATTCCTCCTTTCTTTTTAGGTAAGTTAGTTATCATATTGAAATCACCAGTTATGATTTTGATGGGGTGGTGCAGAGGGTCGAGGAGATTGGAAATTATTGGGAGAATTTTTATAAATCTAGTTATGCAACCAGCTCACAAAAAGATAGAAAAGATAGTTGAACGCCTTAGAATTCAGCCTCTTCGAGGGGCAACCTCCTTTACATTACATGAATCAACAATTCGTGGATGATACAAATGAAAAGACCTCCTTTCTATATATAGGAGTCTAAGGGGTCATAATATAATCAGAGCAGACATAACAATAATAAGGTAAGGGCAGAGTAATAACAATAGTGGGCTTCTATGGGGCACAATAGTAACAATATGGGCCCTACATGGGTACATCAATATAATAAGGGGGTTGTACTAATAACAATAAGGGGTTACACTAGTAGTATAGGGGCCTAACATGCCGCTCTCCTTCAAAAGTGTTTTCCTCAATGCCTGAGTAGTTCTTAATGCTTCTGTATAAAATTCCTGTCCTCCCATGTGGAATCTTCAGCGGGTAAGTTCTTCCACTTGATGAGATACTTTGAAATTGATCAATTTTGTCGATGTCGTGTTCTTGTTTCTGTGACTACTCCAGATTCCAATATGATTTGTCCTTCCTCTTCAATTTCTGACAATATTGTTTGAATTGGGATCTTTTACACTTTTGAATAAGTGTCCATACTTCTTCGTCCTTCGTCCATTCATCCCTTGCTTCATTTATCCATTCTAGTTGGATAATAGAAATAGCACAAAGCAATGCTTTCACATCCTCATCCTTTCTTGAGAGTGCATCTGCAAAAAAATTTTGCTTCCATTTTCTAAAGATGATGTCAAAGTCATAACCCAACATATTTGTGACACACTTTTTCAGTTCTTCTAAAGATAATAGTTATTCTAAAAGTATTTAAGACTATCATCATCCATTTTTACCTTGAAGTGTCTTCCCATTTGGTAAGGTCGCCATTTCTTAAGTGCATGTAGTATTGTCAACATTTCCTTCTCATAAATAGCTTTCTTGAGATGTATTAGTAAAAATACCCAATCACCTATGTCAAAACATTTTTCACTACGATGTTGATCTACATGTTGTTTCATTCGATTTTGCACCAAAGTGGCATTATCCTTTAAAAGTTGGAGAACTTGTTGTTGATGCTCGATGTGATCTTTCACTGCTTGAACCATTTTATTCTTGATATGTCCTTCTATATTTAGAGTTTGAGGAGTGGTAATTTCTTCCAGTCCTTTACAAGATTGGTCAGATTCATTTCGTGATGCTCGATGTCATCTTTCACTTCTTGAACATTTTTCTTCTTGGTATGTCCTTCTATCTTGATAGTTTTGAGGGCTGGTAATTCCAACCAATGAATTACAAGATACAGTTGGATTCATTTCTTCTTTCTCGATGTGATATTTCACTTCTTGCACCTTTTTCTTCTTGATATGTCCTTCTATCTTGAGAGTTTGAGGAGTGGTAATTCTTGCTAATGCTTTAAAAGATATGGTTCAATTCATTTCTTCTTTATCTGGGGTTGGGTCCTTGCGTATATCCTCTTCTTTTGATGTTTCTTGATCCTCTTCTTCCTCCTCTTCATACTCTATGTAAAATAATTTGTTCTCAGCACACTTATGACCTTCAGTGCATTCGCTATCACAATTGTAACAAATCCCTTTTTCTCTTTTTTCTTCCAATTGTTTTTGTGTAACCCTTGTAGGTTGTGGAAGGCTAGGAGAAACAACACTTCCATATTTATAGTTTTGAATGGTAGACTTCCTTGTTGCCATAATTTTACTTTCCACTATGTAACAAATCCCTTTTACTATTTCCAATTTTTGTGGTGTTGCTCTAAAGAAGGTGTTGCTCTTTGTATCCTCATAATGTGCTATCATTTCCTCTGTCAAAATTGACCATGTAAAAAGTTGTTTACGAGAATAAAGCCCTTTATACCATAAAAATTGATCCGGTTCTAAATATGAAGATGCAATACATACCTTTTGTAACAGTGGTACACCATGTAGATCAAAATATTTCTCCATCTGAAGTATTCAATTTACCATTTCCTTGCGATCAAACTTCCTCATCTCGCTTTTTCTTGATTTTAGGAATATGGTGGGTCTTAGATCCAACATTAGAGTCTATGGAGTCATGATTAACATTTCTTTTGTTCTCATCATGAGTTTCCTTTACTAACCTTTCACCATTAGTGACCATTTCTTGTAGCAACTTATTCAATTTTATCTTCAATTCTTCCATCTTATTATCCATGCCATCCATTTTAGCATCCATGCCATTCATCTTAGCTTCCATGCCTTTCTTTAAACCATCCATCTTAGATTCTACACATTTTTGTGCAAGTGACACTTGTTGCACTTTGTCTCGTAATTTTGATATATCATGTTGCATTTCCTCCTCTTCTTCATGAGTCATGCTAGAGCTTTCAGGTTGCCTACTACGTGTTTGCATTTTCTTTCCTTGGGGCATCAATTACCGATAATAATTCTTTTCTATGCCCTTTCAATTCCTTCAAACTAATTTTTCAAATCAAGCTTATGCAAAAATTAAAAAAAAACTACACACCTTTTTTCACTTTGTAGGAGCTTGATATTGAATCTAATGCATCTCTATAATTTCGGATCATCCAATTTTGAAATTGCTACTTTTAGTAGCCCTCTATGTCCTCTTTCCAATGCCACCAGTTTGATCCAAATTGGATTCTCCAAGGAAGCGTTATGCACAATCTCCCAAGATGACCTGATTATAGACCTTTCTAGAAGAGTGAAATTGTATGAAGTGCCATGTGTCACTGTTTCGACCTTTGTCTTTGAAAAATATATACAAGAAACCACAGTTCGTCCTCTTTCTGTACCTTCTTACAAATTTTCAATCTGATACTCACAGAAAACGTTATGATGATTTTTCCCAGGTTACCTGTTTGGAATGTAATTTAGGAGTCTGCAAAAAGACCAACTTCCTAAGATCATAACTCCGCAAATATAGTGCGAAAAGCTATGAAATTCAGACCTGAGGTTCAATGTAATTTCATCTCAAATGGTTTTTTTTCGCTTCTGAAACATTGTAGAAAAAATTTATAACGAAAATGCCATGATGACCTATTTGGAGCAGCGAAACCTTAGAATCCAAAGCTCTGATACCAAATGTTATGAAACCAGCTTACAAAAACATAGAAAAGATAGTTGAACACCTTAGAATTCAGCCTCTTTGAGGGGGCAACCTCCTTAACATTACACAAATGAACAATTCTTGGATGATACAAATGAAAACACCTCCTTTCTATATATAGGAGTCTAAGGGGTCATAATATAATTAGAGCCGACATAACAATAATAATGTAAGGGCGTAATAATAACAATAGTGGGCTTCTATGGGGCACAATAGTAACAATATGGGCACTACATGGGTACATCAATATAATAAGGGGGTTTTACTAATAACAATAAGGGGTTACACTAGTAGTATAGGGGCCTAACACAGCCTATCACCTTGTGCAGGGCATATACATTGGTTATTCTAATGGTCTCGTTGGTTCTTATGATTCTCATGATTGTTGGGTTCACAAATTGCACTTAAGCAAACTCCTCAACACTTAATTGTCAACCCAAGGGTTTCGCAAACTTAGAGATGAAGCATAGGAAATTCCAGAAGTGGTATGAAATTTTCCTATTCCTATTCCTACTTCTTAAATGAAACGTTGTAGAATCAGACATAAAACAATCTTAAAGGCAATCGACACTTAAGCAATTCTAGTGCTGGAATATAAAAGAATAATTTGCGAAGAAATCGAGTAAAGGAACTTTCACACAACTGGAAGAAATCTTAAATGTTGAAATGAAATACTATGTTTATATTTAGTATAGATGGCTAACAACTTAACAATAGGCTCCTTGCAAAGATCTGTTTCCCAGTTGATCTTCCTTCTACACCACGCAACCTATTCTTATACTATTGCAATCTGCTTGGACTACTGCAAGTACAATACTTATATGAAAAAGTATATTTTACCTTCTTTACTGAAGAATTATGTATTTGTGTAGGTTCTCTAAGCCTCAAGGCTTAGAGCACTTTGTTCCTGTCACAAGAGACCAACTCTTGCACTGAGACAAAGCTTCCTTCACCAAAGTTTCCAATTTACCTTTGAAATAATTAAAAGACGTGTTCAAAGGAATTGCAATTGCAAGCTAGGTTTTGAGATAAGTTACATGTGAAAAATAAGGCTTTAGTTAACTGAAATTTTCAATGAAAGTAAACTTCATAAAGAAAAAAAAAACTGGAATAATCAAAGCAGTACTCAAAGTAATTTGCATGCATCAAACTAAGTTTCTGCAATTCAGTTATAACATTTATGTTCCTTTTTCTTAAGTCATAAAATGCAAGTGTAAAGTATGGTGTTTGTAATAACATCCTTCCTTAATCCACGTAAACATTATTAGATCCCTCAGAAGTATAACTCTTATGTGTGATTACCCCCATCTCTATCACAACAAAGCCAACGAATCTAAATTTTCATAATTATATTCCCTGTATGGTCCTGAGAATAGGATTTGATGAACTTCCCCAAAGGATTGCCACAAACTAGTAGGGGAAATCACGACCACTTGGAAGTACTGGATCTCCTAAGCAACATGACCTTGAAAGAGTTTAAAGATCAACTTAATCCATGACAACTAGAGTTGAATGAAGTCGTTCACCAAAAATTTATCAAAGTATGGGTTTGCAGAATCAGTTGTTGTATTGGAGGTGAGGAATAGTATAACAAAATTTATGCACATCGTAGCGATCAACACTTTCACATATCAGAGGGAAAAACAACATTGTGTCACTCTGATATAAAATTCTTATCACATAGTCCAACATTGAATCTCAGTCGCACTAACAAAAATTTGATCACACTATTATTTAGTTACATAACCTTGCATGTTGGACTTGTCACAAATATCCACTACAAGAAACAATGCACTAGCATAGTCAGACAACACACCATTTTTCACACACAATTGCAATAGTCATGATGGATCATTTTCTACAACTCCGTTCCTTCCTCTTCCTGAATTTTTATGTTATTGTATTATACAAAACATCAACAAACAAGAGACTTGGTGTTATTTCTTCCCTTAGCTAAAACTATTTATACTTCATGACATTGTAAAGGGGTTGACTAGTGGATTAGTTATTTACTTGGATTTTCTAAGCTTCGTGTTGTTCAGATTCTTGTTGTACATTTTATTATGTTGACTACAATGGTGATTTGTTGCTCAATCTATGATACAAATGTTTATGTTATGTTTATTGTATTCAT
Organism: Pinus tabuliformis; assembly: GCA_031772625.1. Taxonomy (NCBI): domain Eukaryota; kingdom Viridiplantae; phylum Streptophyta; class Pinopsida; order Pinales; family Pinaceae; genus Pinus; species Pinus tabuliformis. The sequence goes on along the minus strand of CM062818.1, from coordinate 640,492,894 downwards.
GTTAACTTTATGGGTCATGCCATATTCATAAGACTATGTATGATTAAGAAATTTCTATAATTTGTTATGTAGCTATGCTGATTCCACAATTGTACCCGCCTTCCAAATTGTAAATTTTATATCGGCCACGGCAGAGAAGATTCTTCCAAGCTAATATTGTTTTGATTCAAGGATAAAGTGGTGAAAGTAAGGTAATGGGAGTAAAGGAGGTTAGTGAACAAGAAAAATGTGAGCCAAAATTTTATTCAAGAGGAAGTTCATGCTAGAAAAAATAGAGGAAGTACACAACCAATGAAGAGATCAAGGACAATAAACGACCAAAGAAATGGCAACACCATGGTACTATCAACCTTGGAGGATATATGACAAGAATGAATTATAGGAATTGGGCGTTGATTTTAAGGACTACTGATGACATAGTCTATGTTTCAAAGTAGCTAGTGTAAGAGGAGAGGAAAATAAAGAAAAAAAGATCTAGTTCCCTATTCATTCTGAACTAGGACTAAATACTTTTTTTCTTGTAGATAAATTAAAGTAATAAAGCAATAAAAGTTTAGCATAATTGGGGTGCATATAGAAGAGAACGAAAAAATTCATGAGAAATAGTTGAAGTATCTACTAGAACTTGAAAGCTCAACACATCATATCAGTGAGTTGGAGAAATTGGTTATGGAAGTCAAACAATAATATAGCAAGATTCTAAGACCTGCTAGGAATCTTGTCAAATTCTCTTAGTGCTATAACAAAACACATAGAACAAAAGTCCCCTTTACCTTCTAAGGAGAGGTTTCATTTTGCCAAGATTTTATCTTAGATTTATTGAAGAAAGTGGTCTAGAATTTTTTTTAATCCCCAACAGGGTGTCATATCCTAGATTTGTGACCTCCAAGAAATTATATATTTTTTTCTCACTAACCAACACCCCTATCTAGCATGCAATCTAGAACCTCAAATAGCTGACTAAATTTCACATTATTTATACCATGGAGCAGCACAAAATAGTAGCAATTGGCTACAATGAACACAGTGAACATGTGCAAAGGTGATTTCCTCACATCATAGAAGGAGAATATTAAAAAATGAGTGTGCACAGAAATTATATATATTAAGGAGGTACTCAAACAAAACTAAAGATAATGGGGAACAAGACAAAACCATGTTTCAAAGTAGAAAGAAAAAAATAACCCTCAAACTTTCTCGCGCTCTCTTCCTCCAGATTACCTCCCTCTCCCTCTCTTCCTCCAAATCACCTCCCTCTCCCTCCCTCTCACATACAAATACAATCATAAAAGAACATACACATTGTACAACTATATTAAAAGCAAAATACAATAATTTCAAGAAAGAAAATGAAAACTACCATTTACAGTCAGTTCGATCGATATCATCTACAATCTCCCAAGTTACATGTCACCACTTTTAACAATCATCATGCAATGTCCACCCCACTTTTGGTTGTTCAAATTTTCCATCTATGTTCTCATCATAATTCATAACTGCACGCCTAATTATGTTTTATCCTTCCTCATTGACACCACTTGAAATTTCCTCTCCAACTAGGTCATTGTTGCAACCTACCACTCCCTGTCTCTCTAAAGAATTGTTTTCTAACAAAATATTCTCTCTCACGTCCTGACTAAAATTTGAAAGTTTATGTTTTGGCTCACAATTCATTTGCACACTTGAGGAGTTGTGCACCATCTACATAGGTGAGGCAGGATCAGTAGAAGAATCATATTGACTTTTTCTTTCATCCAAGTCTCCTATGTCTTCATTCTATTGTCTTTTTGTTCTAAAAGTGTTGGTATTATTGTTACTTGACAAGCTGCATAAACCTTCACCTAGTTTATTACTATTCCTTTAATAGTTCTCCAAACCTTGATGCACACAGTCATTTTTAACGTATGATAATTTTTTATAAACAATATTTTTCTTCTGTCGAACATTTTTCCTATTCCTCTCATGTATATTGCTCATCAATTCATTTTTTTAGTTTCCTCCAATGATATTTTTGAAATTGTTCCTTGCTTCATTTTTACCATATAGAAGCATACTTTCCAATCCCTCTATTTCAAATGATACATTTTAAACAATATTCTCTTCAAAAAATATTGTTGTATCTTTTCCCTCAAATTCCTTTGGCTCAAGAGTAGCCTTTCTCTTTGTTTGAACTTAGAGGAAACCTTTTCTAACAAATAACTAACCACTGTCATTTACATATCACATCCTTCATTGGGTTTGTAAATTTTATTTCCTCCGTTGTGTATAGCTACTCTTCTCTTCTTTCTTGCATTAAACTTTCCTCAATTGTTTCATAGTGATTTCATCATTAAGCATATTTTCACTTCCTACTTTGACTTTTCAAAAATATAAAGCATATGGAAACTCCGATTTCCCTTTGAATTCCCTTTTTCCATTTTCCTTCCTTTTCCATAATCATTGTTGTCCAAATATTCTAGTAGGATCGACATGTGAGGTTGGTGAAATCATATCATGAAATTCATTATCCCTATATTCAATTCTCCCGGTATCCAAAGTCTCCATGCTCATCGTTGATTTTGAAAATTGATCTAAATGCGTCTTTGGTGTCCTTGATTCTATATGAAGCATTATTGTTTCAGACTATTCCTAAAATGTCAAGATATCCACATTTAATTTATTGGATCCATCTTTAGTATCAATTAACTACCCTCCATATTGAAAACCTTTATGGATTTGGAGCTTCCTACATGAAATAAAATTGCCTTGGGCTTCTAACAATCCCATTTCCAAATTAATGTCACACTTCTAAATAATGGGAAAATTAACACACTTGTCGCTTCTAATTTCTTCAAGTGGCTTTATCCCCGCGCTAGTTAAATTTCCATGCATGTCCTGCGTGGTGATTGCAACCTAAGCTTCATGAACGACATCATTTGCATTTTCATCAGCCCTATAATCAAAATTATTTTTGTCATTTAATCCTTTAGAATAAATATATGTTTTAATTTCTTTGCTAATATGACACTTACTTTCATCCATGAACAATGTCAGAAATGGAAGATCAATGATCACATTACTTCTCTGCCATTTTCACCTTATAAAACAAACGATGACAAAACTATACAAATGGCTACAACAAGTTTAGTTACATGGGATGATCATGACACCCGAGCTCTGACATAGAAACCCTTGACCATATCATTCATTTTTAGTTGAAGAAAGCAAACGATGGAGACATGGTTTGATTTTTCAAAGTAACTGAACAATACCTACCTAGGAATAAAATGTGTCCAAGTGTTGATCCATCATTTCTCCACCTGCATCGCCTCACTCATGTGGATGGGTTTAAATGGGATGCATTTCTCTTGAAAATTTTCCAATTAGACTTGAAACTCATCAATTATAATTCACAACCTTCCATACCAAAGCCCACTGCTACTTACAAAGAGGCTATCATAGTTGGTGGTAGAGTTTGAATGTTTTTTCTTTCTCTATACATTGACTCAATTTCCCATTTCAATGACATGGCGTGTAAATATGAAAATATTTTATGTTTTAAAAGTTTTTTTCAAATAATATTTTAAAATTTTAAACCAATGAAATATATGTATATGTAATTTAAAATCTTATTTATATAACGATATTTCATATGTATATTAAAAAATGTAGACTCATAAAGTTAGAGAGTTCGGATATCAAACAATTTATAAAACTTAATATTGGGAATATTTTTTTTCTATACTAGCCTAGATCCGTTTTAACTAGAGATCTATCAAGTACTTATAAATATCAAATTTCCTGAGATGCAAATTTATTTTAGAGTGAAAAGAGGTGTCTTCCCTATAGAAGCTTGGTAAATCTAAAGTTAAGATGGATCTATACTACTGTCATATATATATATATATATATATATATATATATATATATCTATATATATATATATATATATATATATATATATATATATATATATATATATTTGTGTATGTGTGTGTGTCAAAACATGGACCCCAATAGTAAATTGATTATTGATCTCAATTTTTCTTTTGTATATTTGGCAATGGTGGGGATACATCGTAGTCATGGCCAAGAATAACACCTGAATAGGGAAAGGAATTGAATTGGTGACTTAACATTTATGAGTTCCTTAACAGTGCACCTAATCACTTTCTATCCAACACATGTGGACTATTTGACCTCAATTTTATTTAAGTTATTTATTTTATTTTATTTTTCTTAATTTTACTTATTTTACATTTTTTTTTATGCATTTTTACCAAGTCAAAATGTTTACACAAAAATGAAAATAACATAATAGGAAATTACAAAATCTCTTCCATACTCGGTTGGAGATTCCCTCTTGGGGTAACAATTCAGAATTATCTGGTAAAGTATAAAGTTTCTAGTAACTTGTTAACAAAAACAAAATTTGCATTTGGGTACTAGATTAATTTTTTAATTTCGTTGTTAATAAATCATTCTTCTTCTCTTGTCCTTTTTTGCATGTTGAGGTCTGGGATGACAAAGGAACCTCCATGTAGCCAACCCACATTTCTCATAAAGGCCTCTTATGCTTTTGGGCATGATGATATTTTAGTTCTTTAAGTAATCAAACATTTATTTTTATTGTTTTTTTTGTAACAAGGTGGAGCTATTTCGGGGACAGCCTACTTATTGGTTGGAAAAAAACCAATCAAGCCACAATGGGATACTTGTCACTAGTATTGTATGAGGCTTTTTTCAAGTTTGAATGCCCCTTGGGAATTTTAACACCCCCAAAGTATCTTCCACTCCTTAGCCCCACCGCTAGAGGTTTGAACCTATGACCTCGCGGGGTCTAAACCCCATGCAAACCATATGGTTTACACCTCATACATTGTACTTGTTATTTTGTCATATTTTTATTCTTAGACTATAGTATTCATTTATATTAATCATTTTTTCAATTATTATATATTCATATATTTTAGTCCTCAATTAATTTAGTCATTTAAGTTAGTAACTTTTAGTTGTGTCAGTTATTATCTAGTCATATATTATATCCCTAGACTAAATTAGTAATTTGAATTAGTGATTTCTCATTTGGACACTACAAATTTCTCAAATTTAGTTTTAATTCACTTGAAATTATTATGGTGGTTAAGTATTCTATTCACGCAATCACCAATATCTCATTTTGTACTGGTGATTTCTCCTGACATTTAAAATAAGCATGTGCTCTTTTCATACTTATAGATGAGCTCTAAGTAAGACTGGAAATAAATGCCACTGTAATTCGATGTGTGAGAATTAAGCTATATGAATCTATTAGATCTCCTAGATTATGCTAAATAATCTCCACTTATTCACTCTTGACATCATAAATAGAAAAATATGCCACAATATCCTAAAATATGTGCTTCTACCACAAAAATTACATATACGAGTATGAGTATTAACCTACTTGTAACAAGATAATTGAAGGAGGAATATGTCTATGTCCAATAGTAGATCTAATAAATATGATATTTGATGAGCCTTAGTATTGCAAAAAGAATGTTGCAACACCCAAGGCTACCAACTTTAATTATCAACCCGGGGTTCGTACAAACTTAAGAGGTATCGACACTATCTGTGCAACATACAATGTGTCCTTCCTTTTTTGTCATGATGTAATGGAATGCATGTACTAAAGTCAAATCCTAAATTAATTGCAGAAAATTAAATGTTTTAAATGGAATCTTAACCTATTGCAAGAAAGAAAGTACAAGGAAAGAAACATATTCTAATTGCATAAAGATCATGAACTAAATGTAAAAGAACCTAGCTTGACCCTATTTATCACATGTGATGATTTAAACTACTGAGCATGAAATATGATCTAGAAAGTACTAATTATTGTGTGCATGTGTAAATATAAAAGAACTCATCTTTTAAAATCTTTTTGCTATATAAATGTAAATGCTAATCTTTTCTTGATGTGTGGCAAGTGAGACAAGTGTAGAGCAAGAGGGTTAAAATGGTCTTGATGGCATGGAGGTCAAGTAGAGGCATAATCTCATATTCAGTGATGATTTTTTTAAATTCAAGCTCAAAACAGGCATTCCTATAGGATGCAGATTTCCTCTAGGATGTTATAGTGATTTCCAACAGGATCCCCTGATTTACTACAGGATGTTACAGATTTACTACACGAACTTATAATTCATCGAATTACCAATCAAATCAAATCCAAATTGGATGTGATGAATTTTTTTATTGACTAGGATTTCTTAGGTCCCCATTCCAAGTGGAATCACTCATAAATACCTCTGTTAACCCATATTAAAAAATAGAAAAACATTACTAGTCGAAAATATAGAAATTTGAGAACTAGTGAGCTAGTAAATCTAATAAATGCCTAACCCAATCAAGTGAAAATGTAGTTGGGTAATTTTTGTTATGAACTAGAATGTTTTTTTGATATAATGCAAGTGGAACCAACTCGATTGAAGCTCACTAGCATTCTCTAAAAAAAAAGCATAAATTTATTGTTCTTTGCCACAAAGGAGTTTTAGGAATCTAGATTTGGGTATAATAAGAGTAATCCAAGCAGCTCAATGATTACTATGAACCTATAAATCATTTCCAAGGTTGAAATAATTATTGTGATCTTACAAAAGAGCTTACATTAACCATTAACTCAATCCTACAACAAGAAATCATTAATACTAAATGCAAAAATAGAAATAAATAAAATCAAGAGATGCATGTGAATAAGAAGTGAAAAGAAGGAAATAAAATGATACAAAAGGGATCTGAGGCTCCTGGGATGGCTAAGCCCAAGGAAAATCAGAGACCTATGGAGGAGAACAATATTTAGAAGCTGAAATTGACACCAATCTTCATTAATTGATCAATACAGTTGCATCCCTACAAGAAAATACAATGGAGCTTCAAAAATACGAGTTCTCTACACAAGAACTCTAATGAAAATCTATATATAGAGGAAAATTTGACTTGGTACTTATAAAAAATGATTAGGAGTCGTTCCCCATGAAAGGAGGAAGCTTTCCCCACAAAAATGCCTTGATTAGTGGATCTGGTCCCCAATAGTAGGAATCTGCATTAAATGGCCGGGAACACATTCCTAGATTTTCTCAATCATTGGAGCTCCAAAATATGTGCCATAATTCCATAATATCTTGTTGATTTATTATTTATTATTTATCCTCCTGTAGTAGGGAGCAAGTCCATAAATTATCTCCTCCTTCAAATCTTCATAATCTGCCCAATATTCTCATAATATTCCATAAAAAGAAATAATATTAGGCACAAATATGCAATTATTCATAAACCCTTCTAATGAATATATATTAAAGTTAGAAATACATTATCAAATGCAAAAAGAGAGGCTTAATGCGTTGAAGGATGGCCATAGGCCTTAAATTAATGTTTAATTTAGAGGTATGGCCTTAATTTATGTCTAATTTAGAGGCCCATCATACCCCCGTACTGAAACTGTTGCTCATACTTTGAGCAACTTAATGACCTCATTGTAACTCATTCATGGTCTTGGTGGCCTCTCTCTTGTGCATTAAAATTTTTGGCTATAAGTTCTACAAGGACAAGCCCAGAAACATATTTGTGCAAGGAAAAATCACTTTTTCTTGAGACCATTAGCTTGCTTTCTTGCCCTTATTCAAGATGATTTCTTGAATATTTTTCAGTTTAGCAAGGTATTCCATATCCTTATCAACGTTCTACTACCTTTTTACACCATTTGGACATCTCTAAAACCTTCAAAATGCATTTAGATGAGAACTACGACATCATGTAGTAATTCCTTCAAAACTACAAGAAACCCTGTTAAAACTACAGGAAACCATTTGTGAGAATAAATCTGATCCTATGAGAGGCCCTCAACTTGACTCCCATGCCTTTTTCCCACTTTTAGGTCTTGGAAAAAAGGTAGAATGCGATTGGAGACCTCTTGGAAAACATCACTGTAGTTTGATTTTTGTTTTGATGGTGAATGTCTCATTTCCTTTTGTTTCCTTCTTCTTCTCTCTTATGCCTAGATGACTGCCTAATGGCCTTGGAGTTCTGTTTTTTTATTAGGTCTCTCTTAAGCTCTGCCATCTTGGGGTTTACCGTAATTTTTTCATTTCTTACATCTTGTAGCAACATTCTCCCTTCCTGTAGTACTCATTACTCCTCTTTCAAGGTCTTTTAACTGTATGGGAGTGATGAGAAATGATGAAGAGGGATTGGGTGATGATGCTACAACTCAATGGGAGTAGTGTAGGTTTATGAAAATGGAGAAAAATATTTGTCTTTTTTTTTTTCAAGTGATCCAAATTGGACTCATAAAGAATGATTAGCAGAGCCATGGTTGTACTAGGTCGGAAAAAACTTCAAAGAATTTAAAACAACGATAAAAAACACCTCTAAACCAGTGGCAGTGGCAGCCAACGTCGAACGATGAGGACCTCAGTCAAAGCACGCTGACTGATGCCCATGGAGACTGAGTGGGAACCGAAATTAGCCCCTGGGAGGCTCGGATCAGGAAACAAAGGAATTTTTTGATGCATCGCTGGGCGAAAATCCTCAAAATGGAGAAGCCCTGAGCACTTAGTCACATGGGAGCCAAGAAAACCGTGGGACAAAAGGCTAAGCGCTAAAGGCGGGACCCACTCCAAAACTGGTGGTATTGATCGGGGGCATCCATGGGTGGTAAGAAGTTTTGATGAAAAAGGAGCAATTCCACTCAGCGCACCACCCATGGCAAGCGAAGGAGAGAGAAAACTGTCGCTCATCACATGCTAACAGTCGAGCTAGTCAACTGGACAAGCGAATGGTGTTGGATCTAGGGGCTCCAGATCTAACGGCTAAGATCACGCCCGATGGAGAAGACATAATTGACAGAGGGTTAAGCTGTGATTTAGAAGAACATGAGGTTCACTTTGACTGCCAAGGTGGTAGAAGACTCATTCCATGACGTAACCAAAGAATTGAACTAACGAAGCAGGTTGGCGTAGTTCTTAGGAGGACAAGTGGCCACTGCCTATGAGCCTGATGATGACGCCGAGAACAGGGAACTCCAAGTGCAACTGCGAGCAGGCAATCCGACGAAGGTGGAAGAGTAACCGAACCGCCATGAGCTTGAATGGCTTTAAAGCGATGAACAGAGAACAGAAAGAGAAACAGGAGAGAAACAATGAAGATGAAAGATAGAGAAGAGAAGAACCAGTAAGGCAAAAAGAAGAAAGAAGACAGAGGGCTAAGCTGACTAAAGGCAGTGTCGAGCACCAGAGAGCTTGAGAGACTCAAGCCATCCCTGAGAGGATCTGTCTGACTAGAGAGTTCAAAGAGCTGGCAAAGAAAGGAGTCTGTGTACTCTAGTGGTTTTAAGAATTTAAGAACCACCCTGCCAAGCCAATCTATTTCAGGAGAATAATATTGAGCTCTTTCATTGTAATTCTCTGCTTCAAGGCACAATAAAAGAAGGACACCACTGAGAGCTGGACCAGAGATGTAGCCCTAGAGGATAGGATAAACTTCTTATTAATTTCTTGTGTTCTTGTGTTTTCTTACTGTATTTCTCTGTTGTTTTCCATTTCAAGTGTATGTGTATTTGCAATCTGATCGATCTGTTGCTTAAATAACATAGACACACACCAACACATGAGTCTGTAATACCTTCATTTAATAAATCTTTAACTGAGGTCACTCATAGGGTGATTATCAGATCAAGTGGTATCAGAGCTTTAGGTTTTAATGTTAGACAAGCTTGTGTTGGTTTAGCTATTGAATGCTCACTATATCAAAGCTCAAATTAGGAGAAGGAGAGTTGGTTGACAGTAATCCTGAAATTGGGAGAGTCTATCCTCGGAAGACAATGTCAGAGGAAGTTTCTATGGCGCCAAACCTTCAATTCATAGAGAGTTTCCTAGCTATAAAGTCTATGGTAGAAGAAATGTATAGGGACTTTAGAAAGCATAAGGATGAAGATTCACCACGTTCTAAACAAGATAAATAAGAAGATGAATCTCATTCCCATGACCACTCAAAAAGAAAATGGAAATAGGAAAGCTTTCTCACACCTCCTAATAGCCCCGTGCATAATAAGAAAGCATCGTTGACTAAGCTAGATGTTAAATTTGACTTGCCTATATATGATGGAGAGCTAAATGCTGAAAAGTTGGACTATTGGATTAGACAAATTGATGTGTATTGCAGAGTATAGAACATCGACTCGGACAAGAGCAAAATTCAGCTAGCAAGCCTATGCCTAAGAGGCACTACCTTGGTTTGGTGGGAAGGCAGCGCCCAAGCTGACATGAAAAGACATGGTAAGAATATCTCTGTCTATATTGAATATGTGTCTTCCATCAAGGAGCAATTCTATCCATTGGCCTACATGAAACAAGCCATGATGAGATGGCAAACTCTTCGACAGTTGAAAGGGTAAAGTGTGCAAGGGTACACTCAAGAATTTAGAAGGAGAGAATTGGTTCTAGGGATCTCATTAGACTCACCATAGACTCGTTTGAAGTACATTGGTGGTCTACACAACTACATGAGGCATACCATCCTCATGTTTAATCCCACTAGTATAGATGAGGTATCTATACAAGTTACTCATCTAGAGGCTAGAGGAAAGAATGGAAATCCAGAAGTTGGGGGCCATCCCAACCCACTGCAAGAAAGAGCAAGGAGAAAAGAAAGCAGAAGTGGAAAGAAAGGAAGGCAAACATTGTATAGAAAGGCAAAGCTTCATGCACTCACTGTAAAAAGGATGGGCATGATGATGAGCACTGTTGGATTATGCATCTAGAGCTGATACCTAAGAAGTCTGAGGGAAAGAAGAAAAATACTGCTACAGCTATTCAGAAAGATTTGGGGTCAAACTCGAGAGATGAAACAATCATTGCAGCCACAGGTATAAAAGGTAAGAATTCTGAAGCATCTACTAGTAATTCTGCTCAAACTGTTATTGATGAAGAACATGAGAGAAAAAGACATGAGCTTTTCCATATTCGAGTTATTTCCAAACATCAAAAGATTGATACTTTGTTTGATAGTGGCTCACAAGTAAATTTGATTTCTGAAGCAATTGTAAAGAAATTAGGATTAGCAACTACACCTCAGAAGAAACCATACCCATTAGGATGGTTAAATGATAAAGCACAACTACAAGTGACTAGACAGTGCAAACTCAAGTTCTCTTTTGGGTTACCATTTGTAGATGAGGTTGAGTTAAACATAATTCCTTTGGATATATGTGGAATTGTTTTAGGGAGTCCTTACTTGTATGATAGAAAGGATATTTCCTATAGAGCCGAGAACGAGAATCTACTTGTTAAAGATGGAATCAAATAATTTGTAAGAGCTAATAAGCTCAAGAAAAATTATACTCTCATAAATTCAGGGAAGAGGAAAAGAATGATAAATTCATGCAAACAATTCTTAATGATGGTTGTAAAGGAAAAGAAACCTAAAAAAACCAATGTATTTGAGGGTTGTAATGCTAAGCAGCAAACTAATATAGAAAAGATTGTTTCAGAGTATGATGTTATGTTTCAAGAACCTAAAGGTTTGCCAACCAAAAAGGAAATAGTACATGATATTATTTTGCAGCAAGATGTTCCATTGCCTAACATTGGAATGTACAGGCTGTCTACTTTAGAGAATGTTGAAATGAAGAGGCAGGTGCAGGAGTTCCCTAATTTCACTTCCAATTTACACTCTTATCAAAATTGGAAAACATTTTTATGTTCCCTCTCATGTGATTGCTACACCCAAGCCTACAAACCATACATCCCTTTTATTTTCTTATGCTACATTACATTCTAAAAAAATATTGTCCTAGTTTTCATTTTTTTTTGTAAAATTTACATTTGGTTTACTAAGATTGTATTGTTTATTTCTACATTCACTTGAATAATTCCCATTCTTCTTGCGATAATGACATCGAAATTGCGATTTACCATAGTTTTGACATTGTGCTTGATTTTGCTTGAATTTTGACTTGGATTTTTAGTGTTTCCTCTTCCACTTGGGCTCGAAGAGACAAATCTTCAAACTTTGTGTGGAATTCTTCTTCTACCTCTAGAGTTTGATCTTCCTCTACCTTTACTTTGACCAACTAAGACTTGTGTCTCGAACGCATGTCCCAATGAAGGATTTCTTATTGTGCATAGCCTATCTTCATATGAAATGAGTGAGGCATGAATCTCATCCACTAGAAACTATGAGAGATCCTTTGTCTCTTATATGGACACAACAATAAAATCAATCCTTGTTGGTAAAATTCTTATAATATTTTCAGTCACTCTCCTTTCTTCAACTATCTCACCATGAGATCTGATTTGATGTACTATTACAATAATTTTTATAAAAATAAGTCTATTGTCTCAGACTCCTTCTTGAACATTCTTTGAAAATACCCTCTCATCATTTCCAATTTTATTGTCCTGACCTTTTCCATGCCTTAATATTATGTATGGATAATGTCCCATGCTTTCTTTCACATTTTTGTTGCTTCAGTCTTGGAAAAATACTTTCATTCATTTCTTGAAATATGTAGAAAAGGTCTTTGGAGTCCATCTTCCTATTATCTCTCAACAAATCTTTCTCTGCTTGTGTCAATGCATTATATCTACTACATTAGTTGGTTCTTGGAACCCATTCTCTACAAGATCCCATATATACTATGAACAAAATAGTTCCTTCATTATGATTTCCCAATAACCATAGTTTTTCCCATTAAACTAAGGAATCTATGGATTTATCAAGTGTGTGCTTGAAGTTTCCATATTTTACTAATATAAATATTCTCCTTCTCTAGCTATAATAAATCTTGGCTCCTTGGTTTTCATAAAAATTCTGCTGACAAACTTGATATGATACCATGCGAAGTAAGAGGCAAAGGATAAAATGGAATAAAAATGTAGAGTTACACATAGAAAAAAACAAAGTATTCTTCACAACAAATAAAAATTAAATCACAGAATGATGTGCCTAGAAAACATATATTTTGATTATAATTTCATGAAACAAAAATACATTCATAGGATAAGAGATTGAGGTTTCTATTACAATTAGCCATTGCAAAAAAAAGATTCACAAATTTCTTTCACATCTCTATTTTACACAGTAAAAAAAATCTTTTTACATGCATAATGATTTCTCCATACACGATAAAAGAGTTATGAACTTATAGTTTTACCTTTATATATCATGGAATAGAACTACTATAAACTATATATTAGTATATATGATTATACACACTACATATTTCATTGTGTACTATACTTTCTTCATTGTGTATGCACATTGCATAGGCAACCTTGGATTTAGAAGCATACCAACTGCACGTAAATATTTTGTCAGCTTTCAGTTAGGTCCCTATAATACTAGTATATTCCCCTTATTCTTATTATTAGTGTACCCCCTATTTTTATTGGTGTTCCCATGTATCCCCCATTTTGTTATTGTTGTTCGCCATAGAAGCCACTATTCTTATTGTTCTTCCCTCACATTATTATTGATATGTAGGCTCTGATTATATTGTAAGTGCTTAGACCCTTATATATACAAAGGATGTATTATCATTTGTATCATCAAAGAATTGTTCATTTATGTAATGTAAAAAAGGTTTCCCCCTCAAAGAGGACAATATTTAAGTTTTTGATATATATTTTCCTCTATTTTGTGAGTTGGTTGCATAACATTTGGTATCAGAGCTTTGGATTCTAGGCTTTCACTACTTCAAATAGGTCATCATGGAATTTTCCATATAACATATTTTATATGAAGCTTCAGAAGTGGAATTATAAACCATAGGGAGCCAAACTATTCTCTTTTTTTTGGAATTTTAGATCCTGGTTTGCTATATTTTTTAAGATATAGTGAGAAGAGGTTAGGGTGTTTTCATGCTTTAGAATTCAGTCTCAAAAAAGTGACCGAGGGAAAATCGTCATAAATTTCTCTTCAAGCATCAGATTGGAATTTTTTTAAAAGTTAAAGAATGAGCCCAAAATTTTATTTCTTTTGTATCAATTGTGGGGTTGAAGGCTATAGCAATGACAAGTAGTATTACATACAATTTTCTCTACTAAACTTGTCCATAATCAGGCCACTGTGGGATATCTGGAATAAAATTATTTCGAAGAATCCAATTTTGTTCTAACTTATGGCATTGGAAAGAGTACCTAGAGGGCTACCATAGGAAGGAATTTCAGAACTTTTAGATCCTATATTTTATAGATACGACCTTTTAAAAATAAAACTCATAAAAGTAAGAAAAATGTGTGTATTTTGTTTTCTTAATTGCATAACTTTTGTTGGAAAAATCAATTTGAAGTAATTCAAAGGGAATATTGAAGCATATATATATCAATATTGGGTTTTAAAATTCCTCCCAAACAAAATAATTATACATGCACTAAGCCCTCATAAATCTCTACTATGACACATGAAGAGGAGGAATTGCAGGATGATGTATCAAAATTATGGGACCAAGTGCAACAAATATCGACCTCACAAAGAGAAACATAAGAGGAACTAAATGGGGGAATGGATGGCTTAAAAGGGGACATGGATGGTTTAGAAGTTGAAATAAAAGATGACATATATGGATTAAAGGGGTACATGGGTGGTATGAAAGGAAACATGGAGGCTTCCAAAGTGGACATGGATGCAATGAATCTCAAGTTGGAAGGGTTGACAAAGTTGTTGCAAGAAAGGTTTCTCGGTGGGGACAAAGGTAATCCATGAAAGTCATGATGATGAAAAAAGGAATATGAATTATGATTTTAGCGACTTTGAACGTGGGGTTTAAGAACTACCCATTCCAAAAATAAATATGAGGAAGTTTGATGACAAGGACAGATGGAGAAATATATTGATCTGCAGGATGTGAAACCATCACAAAAGGTATGTATTGCATGTTTACATTTAGAACACAATTAGTTTGTATAGTATCGATGGATTTTTTCTCATAAACCACTTGCCACATGGTAAATTTTTACAAATTAAATGATAGTACATTATGAATATACAAAGAGCAACACCTTGTTTATCCAATTGATAACTATAAAAAAAAGGTTCAATGGAAGAGAACATTGAAGACTTCCAAAAACTGAATATTAGGGTAACTGATACTTCAGAGTAGCATATGATTGATGTCTTCATAAGGAATTTAAAATATAACATCCCACAGGAGGTTTTCCTTTTGGTGCCAAGAAACGTTGAAAGTAAAAATATGGAAACAAGGAAGCCTACCACTGACAACTATAAAGATGGAAGTGTTTCTTCTCCTAGCCTTCCACAACCTACAAGGTTGATGCCAAAACAATTGGAGGAGAAAAGTGAAAAGGGGATTTGTTATAGTTGTGATAGGAAATACACTAGAGGTCATAAGTGCACTGATAAGAAATTATTTTACATAGGTTGTGATGAGGAGGAAGAAAAGGAACAAGAAATATCAAAGTAGGAGGATATACACAAGGAACCAACCACAGAGAAATACAAAATTAATATGACCATATCTTACAATGCATTGGCAAGAATTATCACTCCTCAAACTCTCAAGATAGAAGGATATATCAAGAAGAAAAATTTAATAGTTTTGATTGGTTTAGGTAGTACCCATAATTTTATTCATTGTAAGATAGCTAAGGAATTGAATTTCTTCCTATATCCAGCACCAAATTGTCATGTGATGTTTGCAAATGGAGGAACTATAAATTACTCTAGAAAGTGTTATAATATCAAGCTAACCATGGGGGAATATGTATTGAATAGTCCAATTCTTTCCATTCCAATGGGTGGTGCTAGTGTTGCACTAGGAGTCCAATGGTTACAATCTATGGGCACGATAACTTTTAATTTTCAAGAACGTTTCTTTAAAAAACAATGGGAAGGAAAATAAGTTGAATTAAGGGGTATCACAAGGAACCATGAAAGGTAATTAGCTCTAATGGCATGAAAAAGCTTATAAAGAAATAAAAACGAGGCATCGTTGCACAATTATGCTCACTAAAGGTTCAAACATCGGAATTATCTATTTCTCTATATCTTCAAAAAGTCTTGGTCAATCTCTCCAAGGTATTTGAGACTCAACAAGGCCTCCCACCTATTTTTGATCATGATCATGCTATTCATTTTATTCCAGGAATTATTCCTCCAAACATAATACCTTATAGATATCCATATGCCCAAAAGGGTGAAATTGAACATATGGTTGCAAAAATTCTAGAAGGTGGTATAATTCAATCTAGTAAAATTTCCTTCTCTGCTCTAGTAGTATTGGTGTACAAGAAGGATAGATAATGGTGAATGTGTATGGATTATAGGGATACGAACAAACTCACTATTAAATATAAATTTCACATTCATGTCATTGATGAATTTTTGTATGAATTACATGGAGAAATTTACTTCATGAAGTTGGATATTCGTTTAGGATATCATCAAATTAGAATGAAGACTAAAGATATTCCGAAAACAACATTGATAACTCATGAGGGTCATTATGAAGTTTTGGTCATGCCTTTTGGCCTTACTAATGAACCTTCCACATTTCAAGGTTTGATGAATTCCATTTTCAAACCCTCCCTTAGAAACGTTTTGTTAGTAGTTTTTTATGATATACTAATCTATAGCAACTCTTGGAAGGATCATGTTCAACATCTTGACATGGTGCTCAAAAAATTGGAGGAAAAAAATTTATACTCAAAAACCTCCAAATGTTTCTTTGCAATATAAGAGGTGAAATATTTGGGTCATAATGTAGTTCGTGAGGGTGTTAAGGTAGACCCTAACAAAATTAAATCCATTAAGGAATGGAAAATCCCCACATACATAAATCATCCTCGAGTATTTCTCTGGTTGAGAGGGTATTATTACAATCTTGTTAAGAATTATGGGATAATAGTAGGACCTCTAACAACATTACTAAAGTAAGTTCATTTTCTAGGAATCCAGAAGAAACCAAGGGCATTTAGCATCTTAAAGAGGAAAAGTGCCAAACACCGGTCATAACTATGCCAAACTTCACAAAAACCTTTATTTTAGAATGTGATGCCTCGTGGAATGCAATTCACATTGTTTTAATGCAAGAAGGAAGACACATTGCTTTTGAAAGTCGTCCAATAAAATGAAAGTATTTACACAAACCTATTTATGAGAAGGAAATGTTGGAAATACTACATGCACTAAAGCAATGGACACCTTACCAAATGAGAAGAAACTTCAAGTTAAAAATAGATCATGATAGGGTTAAGTAGTTTTTAGAACAAATATTATCTCGAAAAAATAGAAAAATTGGGTCACAAAGACATTGGATTATGACTTTGAAATCATATACAAAAAGGGGAAGAAAAATGTTGTTGTCGATACACTCTCAAGAAAAGATGAGGATGTGGAAGCATTACTTCGTGCCATTTCTATTATCCAACCTGATTGGATAACTAAAGTGAGAGATGAATGGAAGAATGACGAAGAGATGTGAACACTCATTCGAAAGTTGTAGCAGGATCTTAGTACATATGATACATTTAGCTAGAAAAATGACTCATTATAGTACAAAGATCACTTATATCTTTGCAAGAACTCCAAACTCAAGCGAAATATTATTTTGGAATTTCACACCTCCCCCCTAGGAGGGCACTCAGGATTTTAAAAAACTTACGATAGGGTCAATAGGGAATTTTTTTGCGATGAGCCTAAATATGATATTCAGAATTATGTGGTAAAATTTTTGGATTTCCAACAAAATAAAGTTGAGACAATTAAGACCATGGTTCTATTACAACCTTTTAGCTCTTCCAAGTTAGCGTTGGGAGGAGGTCTGAATGGATTTTTTCATAGTTTTACCCAAATCTGAAGGAAAGAGTTTCATCATCGTGGTAGTTGATAGATTGACCAAGTATGCACACATTTGTGCATTATCTCATCCTTTTAAAGCTAGTACAATTTCTACTACATTTATGGAAACAATTCAAAAGCTACATGGAAACCCAAAAATAAATGCCCTTTTCACTGAAAATTTTTGGATGGAATTATTTTCTTATCTTGGTACTCAATTAGCTCATATCCCATCTTATCATCCTCAATCTCACATGAAAATTGAGATAGTGAACAAATGTTTGTAAGCATATCTTTGTTGCTTGGTATTTGATAAACAAACACAATCAGTCAAGTGGTTACCTATAGCTCAATGGTGGTACAACACTTCCTTCCATACCGCAACAAAAAAGACCCCATTTATGGCACTTTATGGATATCGTCCACCATCAATAACATCCTCTGTAAGAGAAAATTCTAAGGTTCAAGTACTGGAAGATCACATCGAGCATCCAAGACAAGTTCTACAACTCTTAAAGGATAACCTCACTATGGCACAAAATTGAATGAAACAATAGGCAGATCAACATCACAGTGAAAGAAATTTTGATGTAAGTGATTGGGTATATTTACAGTTACAACCATATAAACAAATGTCCCTCAAGCAAGCTAAGAAGGATAATAAATTATCACTTAAATACTATGGTCCTTACAAGGTGTTGCAAAATCTTGGTACTATGGCATACAAATTGCAGTTTCCTGCATCTTATCGAGTACACCTAGTTCTCCATGTTTCATGCTTAAAGAAGGTTATCAGTGACAAGATCCCAGTTCAAACAATGTTTCTAGAACTTGAAAAAGAAGGAAAAATCATATTTGAGCCTGAATTGATCATGGAAACAAGAACTCAACAACTACAAAATCGATTAATTTCAGAGTATCTGATTAAGTGGAAGAACTTACGATTCCACATGGGAGGATGAGAATTTTATACATAAGAATATGGAACTACTCAACAATCGAGGAGCATGTGATGCCATTATAATACTAATACATTCCCCTTATTATTATTGTTATTGTAATCGCATATTGTTATTTTTGTGCCCATGTATCCCACATGTTGTTATTGTTGTGTGACATAGAAGCCCACTATTGTTATTGTTGTGCCCTTACATTATTATTGATATGTAGCCTTTGATTATATTGTGACCTCTTAAACCCCTATATATACCAATGATGTATTATCATTTTTATCATCCAAGAATGGTTCATTTATGTAATGTAAAGGAGGTTGACCCCTCGAAGAAGATAATTTTTAAGTCATTGATCTATCCTTTCTTTTATTTTGTGAGCTGGTTGCGTAAAATTTTGATTGACGGATGTTGATTTCCTCTCATAATTTTCTTGCAAATATGATTGACTAGTGCAGTGGTCAAGAACTTGAATTACTTTCATTTTTCTTCTTTCATAAGAAAAATCTACAACTTGATTTGTTTTTACTCCAGGTATGGTGCACAATCAAGTTCACTTATTTGGGTAGTTGGTATTATTTCCAACATCAAATAAATTCTATTATAAGGTAGTTAGTAGAAATTGGGACTAGCATACACAAAGAAGATGGAGAGGAAATTTAATTAAAGAATATATATTCAAATTACGACAATGATATTTGCACTTTAATACAATTATACTCTTGAACACTGGATGAAATTTTGTAAATTCTCTTAGAAAAACAAAATAGGATGAATGCCGGAGACAAAAAAGACAAATCACACGCTGAAATTTCTCTATTTTTAAGGGAAAGATTAATAAAAAATTGAGTTCATTCAAATCCTTCTACTGCCAAAGACATGGACATACAACATTGACTTGAAAAATTCATGCCAAGGATATTTTAAATGGAAACTAAAATAATATTCCAACATAGGTATCATTAAAGATCGTTTGTGTGACTTCTTTGAAGATTCACTTGATTAAGACAGTGATAATGAATTCACTAGAGACCTTATCATAATTTTATATAATATACCTAATGGCTATATATGTCATATTTTTTTTTGTAAACTTCAATGATGAAGAACCAAACATAGAACAAAGTAACATAATTTATGTTGGTGGTTTTTTATGTTCTTAGATGCCATAAGAACACATTATAGGTATAATTATGTCTACAATATGTTATAAGTTGTGGGTTCCTATTGCCCTTTGTTGTTCTAAGAACAATTATTATTTGATATACTTGTGCATTTATGATATTTTATTCTTGAGAATGGTCAGTTTGTATGATTGATTGCTAGATGCTTTTAGTATTTAGAATACTAACCTATTTAAATCTCAAAATAGTAGTTTGCTATGAAGTATGTGAATAGAATGATCTATTACCTTGAATATTTTTTGAAGTATGTCATGAATCATTAGTCATTACAAATATGTCATTAACAGTCATAAGCAATTACATCTTCAATGAATGAGGTGGCAACTGAAAATGAATGATTGAGGAGTGTAGTCTACAAGAGTTCAAGCATGGGTAGGAATGCTAATGAAGACTAGACTAAAAAAACTCCAAGAATTTTTTTATTTCATTTAAGTATTAATTTTTGTGATGTAAGCATTAAGGGAGTGTACTAGAATCAATGATTACGTTAGAATTGGTTTGGGTTAGTTACAGAGAGTTGAGGTATTCTCTCAACTATCTAGATTGTGGCTAATGTTACGCATCATATTATCGCATTAGGAAAATGACAATTGGTTTGGATCTCTTGCTATCCACACATGTGTTCTAGAGAATTACCTTGTAGAGTTTGAAGCTAAATTATCCCAAATAAAGTGGAATTTATAGATTTTGTGGTACAAAATTCTGATTTTGGCTATGTTCGAAGTTACCTAGTTGATTCATGTGCATACACAAGGAAGACAATTATTATCTATAAAACATATGCACTATCGTCCACAATGACTTGTGAAGATGACTTGAAGTACATAAAAATAAAAAGTAAAGTCTACAAGCATTGTTGGTAGCATCTATCCTAACCAACAAGCTTCAAATGAGGGCCTATTCAATGTCGATCCCTCCCATCATGGAGTAACTCCCCTACCTTTGTGGTACCTCTATCCTACTAATAGTGGACGTCATCCCTTGGATAATGGATCCATAAATTCTAATCATTGGCCTATGAATCTACTACATGGTTGAGGATTGAAAGATGATTGTTGGAAATAGGTTTATGCTGTTGAGATTAGGTTGGAAGTCTTTCCTTGCAAGGGAGAGCGTTGGAGATTTCATAAGGGGATTTCTACATCAAGGCTACATGGTTGTAAGGACTTTCTCTAGCCTTATGAATACAATAATTTTTTCTTTCTCAGTTACATCTTAATTGATTTAATTTGTAGGATTCGTTGATCACCTACATGAGTTTTGATTGTATAATTGACCAGTTTATAGGATTCACATGAACTCTTTCCTAGATAATCCAATCTTGATTAGACATGTGGGGTTAGAAAGAGGATGAACTGTAGTTTTCTGGGTATTGTTTTCAGGGCTGAAGGTGGAAACAATGACACGTGGAATTTCGTACAAGTTTGCTCTACTGAACTAGTATATAATCACATCATCATGGGAGATTTGGCATAACTCTTTCTTGGAGAATCCAATCTCGACCAGATTAGTAGCGTTGCTAATTCAAACTTAAGCAAGAACATAAAAAATTACATATATAATAATAAATATAGAGATGTAGTAGAAAAAGACTTCATTTCATTAATAGAAAAATATTGGACTATGCTTACAAACAAAATGTAAATAAGATAAATTGGGCGATGGTAGCTTATCTCTGAGAAGACATGTGGCAGCTAAATGCCTCTAAATTGTGTTACAATGAGGCTCAAGGGCATATTTATTATTGGAAAACATGAGAAAGTCCTAAACAACCAAAACCCTAACCCCAAAAGATGTAACACCAAGAGCTTGTAGGCCTCGTTGGGGTTAGTTGGGTAACCAACTTCTTAGGATCATAACTTGGTCATATTATCTCTGCTTGGTGTGTACAATATCTTTTTGGAAAGGTCTCTTTGAGTAGTACAATTTTCATTGTAGTTATCCACCTATGGAAAACCCCCAAAAAAATGCCATTTAGGGGGTCAAAAAGGCTTCAGAAGTTTAGGAGCCAAAAAAATGCTAAAAACAGTAAATCCTGAAATGAACAAGGAAACTGATGAAACTGACTAGGGTGTCTAGTTGGAATAGGCAAGTGGCCACCAATATCCATCTAGATCATTCTTGCCCCCCTTAGGAAGTAATGTTCCCAATTACGTGTAGAGACTGCATGAGGTGAGGAAATATATGTTGATCCTAGTCCTTGGTGAGCCACTTGCCCTGGTGAAGGAGTTGGCCTACTTCGATAACTTGATATAGTTGTATCCTATGTTGGCGAGTGTTCTTGATCTATATGTCCATGATATTATCAGTTGCGTCCTGTTCCATGCAGTCGCGGTTGAGTGTTGTTGGTGTGAGCTATTATGCGATGTCAGATGTGTCCAACAATGGTGGAAAGTATGGCCGAAGGTGGTCTACATTGAACATTGGGTGCATACCAAGGAACAATGGGATGTTGAGCTTGAAGTCACTACCACCAATGGCCTTATTAATGGTGTATGTCTCATATCGAAGAGGTCGAAGCTTGTAGTGGGTTCTAGCAAGGCACTCTTTCTACAAATGTAGCCAAACTTTGTCGCCCACTTTGAACTTGTGCAACACTCGATGTTGATCATGGAACTACTTTTACTTAGCATTGGATCTTTCCAATATATTATGGACCTGATGGTAGATGTGTTGAATGCACTCAATGAAGTTGTTAGCCCTTTCAGCTGAGTGCCTGCAAATGGTATGGTCACATCAATGGGCATAATAGTTGAAATCCCAGCCCTACCTGAAAGGGGTTGTGGCTTGTTTAGCTGTGGAGAGATCTATTTTAGCTGCGTTGGAGATAGGGGAGACTTTCATCCAACGTGTGTGGATTCTTCTAGTTGTACATTAACAAAATATGTACGATCATCATGTTGACAACCTCTGTTTGGGCATCAATTTAGGGATGGAAAGTTGTGGAATTAGTAAGATTTGTATCCAACATCGACCAAATACTTGGCCAAAATGCACTTAGGAATTTGCTATCTCTATTTGAGACAATTTACTGTGGGATCCCAAAGTGAACCCACCCTCTCTCGTAGAAAATATTAGTAGTGGCCTATGTTATGACACTCTTCCTACAAACAACCATGATGGTCATCTTAGAGAATATGTCGACGACCACGAAAACGCAGTCATTGTAATGCTTAGTAGAAGGAAGGCACAACATGTAATCCATGGAGACAAATTCCCAAAGCCAACTAGGAGTAGGTAGTCGAGTATATAGGCCTTGCTTCTTGATTCTTGATTTGGCAATGGTGCAGGTGGTGCAGGACCTAATGTACTTCCCAACATCCTAACAAAGTTTCGGCGAATAAAAATACTTCTGCAACACCACCACTATTTTCTCTACTCAAAAATGGCTAGCGACCCGACCATAGTGTGCCTCCCAAGTCATCTTGGAATGCTCACTTGAAGGAACACAGATGTGTCCCAGGTGGCATAAGAGTGCATCCTCAAGGTGAAAATTTGGAACTTGATTTTCTTTCAGGAGTGCCTAGTGTATGATGTTTAATTCTATATCGCTCTTGTAAAGGTGTAACCACCCTAATATATCATGTCCAAAGGAGTCAAGCATAGTGATCAATGACATGACTGGTTGTCAGCTAAGGAAATCAACGAAATTATTGGTGCTACCCTTCTTATACTTAATGTTCAAATGGAACTGTTGCATATAGGTGGACCATTTCTAATGGGAATTGTTCTACAACTTTGCTTCTGTTTGTATGAATTGTAAAGGTTGGTGGTCTATGTGAATGATCATTCACTTCCCCAAAATGTAACGCTTCCATTGACGACAGGCCTGCATAAAGGAATGCATTTATTTCTTGTTAGTGGAGTACGTTTATATTGCTTCTTGAAGTTTATAACTTTGGTAAGCCACTGGATGCCCATGCTCAGTAAGAACCGCACCAATAACATAGTTAAGGGATTATATCTCAATCTCAAATGGTTGTTGCAGGTTTGGTAATGTGAGCAGTGGTGCAGAAAAGAGGCGATTCTTCAACTCGAAGAATACTTATTGTTGGGTTTTCAACCAAAAAAACATTTCTTTCACTTCGCCCTTCGTGACTTGACTTAAAGGCTAAGTGATATGAGAGAAATCCAACACGAACATGTGGTAGAAATTGGCAAGACCAAAAAAGCTACGGAGCTCTGTTAGAGTGGTTGGGGCTGGCCAATCCCAAATGGATTGTATGTTATATGGTTCCACATGTACACCCTGATCATCAATGATGTACCTAAAATATTGAACATGGTTTAGTAAAAAGGTGAATCTCTCCACATCAGAACACAACTTGTGTTGTCACAGTGTTTAAAGGACCTATTGAATATGGTGGATGTGCTCTTCCCAACTCTGGTTGAAGATCAAGATGTCATCTAAATACACCACCACGACTAAATTAGTGAAGGGTCACAAGATCTCGTACATCAGTATCATGAATCTTTCAAGGGCATTCGTCAATATGAATGGCATGACCAACCATTTGAAAAAGCCCTCCTTGGATTTGAAGGTAGTCTTCCACACATCGGACGGTTCAATAGGCACCTGGTGATAACTTGTCTTTAAGTAAATGTTGCTGAAATATTTGGCCCCCTTGAGTTGGCACAGAAGGAAATAAATCCATGGGATTGGGTACCTATTCTTGAAAATGATCTTGTTCAGTTCCCAATATTCCATATGAAGCCTTTAGGTCCGATCCTTCTTTTGTACCAATACAATTGGGCTCCCACATGGTGAGGAGCTTTTCCTGATGTGCCCTTTCTCATTCTCCATAATAGAACATTGATAGGTCAATCCACTGGGTAGCGAGACGCCCGGGGTTAGATCAATGGAGTGTTTGACCTGAAAATGCAAAGGCATCCCTGTGGGTGAGGAGAAAATATTCCTGTACTCCTCCATGACCTTTTCCATCTGCTTCAGTTGTGTAGAGGAGCACTAGCTGGAAGCCATGGCCACAACCTTACTCTTGCCTTGGGGGAAAATCATAAGGAAAACAAATTTCCTTGTTTGGGAAATGATCTTACTGCATTTCTCTACAGTGATCGAAGAGATGGCGGTAGGCGGGGCTACCTTTGATATCCTATACAACTTATTAGCCAAAGTAATAATCACAGAGTGATGTCTAGACTCATATACAACATGTCGCTTCCATAAGTATGGTTATCCTAAAAATACATCACAAATTTCAATAGGAGAAATGTCACACAGTACCTCTTCCATGAAGGACTTGATGTTGTAGGGTAGGCGGCGCTACCAGATGACGTGATGATATCATCATTGGTGAAGCCACAAAATGGTGTGCAATTTTGGATTTTTTGTAGTATTTAAGCTCATCTACTTCATGACCTCTACTGAAATGAGGCTCTTTTGGATCCCACTTTCTACAATGAAGTACAATGGGGAACTCTTCACCCACATTTGTGAAAGGTAGACATGTTCCTCCCTCCTGTGGATCATCACACTCAATATTCTAGAACGTGGTCGTGGCCATGGTGGCACTAGGCTCTGCATCAATGATATGCTTCCCTTTGTCAATTCCCTTATCAGGTTATAATTCAAAGTTAGAACTTTCATCTAATTCATAAGCCTTCAGTTCGGCCACCAGTGACTGCTTAGCCCGACACTCACTTGTATTGTGAGTGGAGCTCTTATGGAAGTAATATCATTTTCCCTTGTCCTTATTTGTCTTTATGGTGTTGTTCTTCGCTTGACGCTTCAGTGTGTTATCCTGGGTATCCCCACCTTAGCTTGGTCCTTTGTTTTGTGGTTTTGCAGTGTATTTTCCTTAGTTTGGATTTGTAGATCCAAAGTCACGCTTCTTCTATTTAAACTTCTGTTCAATCTTGATAGTGTGCCGATACATCGTGTCAAGTGAGGAAATGCCCAGGAACTCCATCCCTTCCTAGATATACTTGTGTAGATAGTCGCGGTACTTGTGCATGAAATTTCATTGCATATCGTTCATGCCTAGCTTTGTGCAAAGGGTATGGAAAATATTTATGAACTCTCGAACATCTTGGTCCCTTCCCTGTCATAGCATGCTCCACTTTACATATTTATCTTCATATCTCTTGATAGGGTAATATTTTTCCTTCATGGCATCTCCAAAAGAATCCCCAATGGGTGCAGCTGAAAATAGAGTGGGCTCAGTCTCGTGCTTTTGTTCAGAGTAGGTTTCCCACCAGTACTTGATGTGTGCGGCGGCTTTGAGAAGTGCAACAGTAATATTTTCCCGATTGGAGAAGGCATGAATTGAAAAATATCAGTCCAACAAATTTAACCATTTATTTATAGCATCTACATCTATCAAGCCTTTGAATATGGCAATATCAAAGTTAAATTGTACATTAAAAGGAGTGGCACCTCGAGAGTGGCTGTTGGATAAAGATGTATTTCCTATGGGTAGTCGTCGAAGGACCTCGACAAAGTTATCCATCATCGCGTCCCTTTTTCACTCGAGGGCTTCCTTGAGAAACATTTTGAAAGGATCTCCTACCTCCTCATCTTTCTTTTCTTCTGCTATGGGAGGTCATTGGGTTTCTTGAGGCTGAACTTGCAATGGTTCGACCAGATTCGAGCCCTAACTCCTTATACCTTGACCTCATTGGGGACATGCAAAGAAAAATAGAGAAAGAGAAAATCACTCTAATACAATTGATCCACAATTAAAAAGGAAAGCAACAACTTACATATATAATCATAAATACAAATATGCAGTAGAAAAAACTTCATTTCATTAATAGAAAAATACTGAACTATGCTTACAAATAGAATGGAAATAAGATATCTCAAGCGATGGTAGCTTATCTCTAAGAAGTGATATGGCGGCTACATGCTTCTAAGCTATGTTCCAATGAGCCTCGAGGGCCTATTTATTATTTGAAAACATGAGAAAACCTTAAAAAACCAAAACCCTAACCCTAGGAGATGTAATGCAAAGCGTTTGTGGGCCCCATTAGGGTTAGTTGGGCAACCAACTTCTCAGGGTTATAACTTGGTCATATTATCTTTGTTTGGCGTATGCGATACCTTGATGGAAATGTCTCTTCGAATTCTATAGTTTTCACCATACACCGTTTCCTATGGCTATAGGCCTATTGCAGACCCCAAAAAAACATTGTTTAGGTGCTCGAAACTGCTTCAGAAGTATAGGACCTAAAAAAATGCTAAAAATAGTAAATGTTGAAATGAACAAGGAAACAGATGAAATCGACTGGGGGGTCTTGGCGAAATAGGTGGGTGGCCACCAATATCCACCTGGATCAATTGGGAAGAGGACTCAAAGGGATATTTTAAAGTTGTGATAAAAAATACACTAAATGTCATAAATGTGCTGAGAATAATTTATTCTACATAGATTGTGAAGAGGAGGAAGAAAAGGAGAAAGAACATCAAAAGAGAGGATATAAACAAGGAACCAACCCTATAGAAAGAAGAAATGAAGCTAACCATATCTTGTAATGCATTGACAATAATTAGCACTCCTCAAACTCTTAATATAGAAGGGCATATCAAGAAGAAAAAGGTAGCAGTGTTGATTGATTCAGGTAGTAACCATAATTTTATTCAATGTAAGATAGCCAAGGAATTGAGTTGATTCCTATATACATTACTAGAGTGTCAAGTGACAGTTGCAAATGGAGGAACCATAAATTGCTATGAAAAGTGCCATAATATCAAGCTATCCATGGGAGAAAATGTATTGAATAGTCTGAGGATTTTCATTCTAATGGGTGGTGTTGATGTTGTACTATATGTCCAATGGTTAATATCTTTGGCTTTCAATTTTCAAGAACTTTTTTTGAATTTTTTTTTTGTGAAGGAAAGGAATTTCAATTAAGGGGCATCGCAGGGAAACCACGAAAGATAATTAGCTCTAATAGCATGAAAAAGCTTCTAAAGAAAGAACAATGGGGCAAAACATGTTCACTACAGGTTGAAATAGTGAAATCATCTATTTCTCTAGATCTCCAAAAAGTCTTGGACAATCATTCTAAGGTTCAAGCAGTGGAATATCACATCGAGCATCGAAAAAAAGTTCTCCAACTCTTAAATGATAACCTCACTTTGGTGCATAATTGAATGAAACAACATGTATATCAACATCGCAGGGAAAGAGGTTTTGATCTAGGCAATTGGGTATTTTTACAGCTACAACCATACAAATAAATGTTCCTCAAGCAAGCTAAGAAGGATAAAAAATTATCACCAAAGTATTGTGGTACTTAGAAGGTGTTGCAAAATATTGGTATTATGGCATACAAATTTGATATTCTTGCATCTTCTTAATCGCACCTGGTTCTCCATGTTTCATTCTTAAAGAATTTTATGGGTGACAGGCTCTGAGTTCAAACAATATTGTTGGAACTTTATGAGGAAGGAAAAATCATATTGGAATCTAAAGCAGTCACAGAAACGAGAACCCGACAACTATGAAATCAATCAATTTGAAAGTATCTTATCAAGTGCAAGAACTTACCCGCTGAAAATTCAACATGGAAGGATGAAAATTCTATATAGAAGCATTGAAAACTACTCAAGAATTGAGGACAACACTTTTTGGAGGAGATGGGCATGTTAGGTCCATATAATAATAGTGTAGCCCCTTATTGTTATTAGTGCAACCTCCTTATTGTGTTTTTTTTCCCATGTAGTCCCCATATTGTTATTATTGTGCCCCATAGAAGCCCACTATTGTTAGTCTTGTGCCATTACATTATTATTGTTGTCAACTCTAATTATATTGTGACCCCTTAGAATCCTATATATAGAAAGGAAGTCTTGTCATTTGTATCATCAAAGAATTGTTCATTTGTGTAATGTAAAGGAGGTTTCCCCCTCGAAGAGGATTATTTAGATGTCATTGATCTATCTACTATTATATTTTGTGAGTTGGTTTCATAACAACAAATGTGTAATGACTTACTCCAGAGGCTGTGCACATGCCTATAACTTTTGGAAAAATCACTTGTTTCCTCTTCAAATCCATTTCTTTTGTTTTTCCCTATTGTTTTACACCTGTTAGAACATCCTAGGAGTGTTTGGCAGTTTGATTGAATGTTATTTTTGTTTTGTGCTTGTGATTGGTCTTGTTTTGGAAATTAGTGTTCAACCTTCTCCCATGAATGGCCAAGCTATCAAGAGAGAGATTTATTGGTCCTGTTGAGTTCGTTGTCTATCTTTTTTTTATTCATTAAATCAAGTTTTGAGTCTAGATTTCTCTTTTGCAAAATTTTATTTTGAATGTCAAAGTGAATGGCTTACAATATTAGGTTTGGTTTATGAAAATACTTCGTAATATTATAGCTTTGGAATGAAAAATCATATTTTTCCTATTTGCTCGAAGTGTTCATGAACTAAATTAGTTACTGCAAGAATAGTTGTAGAGTTCAATTAGGGAAAAGTATATTTTTAGTCATCATTGTTTTCTTATTTCATTGGTCAAATTTTTGAGTGCTTGTATGAAAATATATATTTTTTGTTTACTTGTATTATTGGTAAAAGCGAAGATTTGAAATTGTTTTCAAAATTCGGTTGATTTGAAATTTCTTATTCTCATTTTAGGGAAAAGGTTATTGTGGGGTTTTGAGTTTCTATTTATATTTCTTTTGAGAATTGAAAAACTCTTTCCCTACCTTAGATATATTTTCATTGATACAAAAATATCATATCATTGTTTTTTATTGCATTAGGATTGTGTCAAGTCATAATTTCATCAAGTTTCACATCCATTACCTAAGCATAACAACAACTATTATGATCAATGATAATTAAAATCATTATAGAAATTTTTATATTTAGGGATGTTTTCCAAATATAGTAGATTAACTATATGGATTTGGAATAGCGAAGTGAGTAAACTTTCCAAGGTTGCAAACAAAAACTCGAATCTTGTGATAGGGAGATAAATCCAGTTACTTCATTTTTTCCCTGCGAAGCTTTCCTTACAAAGGAGTCAAGCACGAGATCATATTAGACCTATTGAAGTGATCATACCCACTTCATTGGCTATGGTACAATTATTTATATGTATTACAACAGTGTCCAAAGGTACTTAGGGTCACTTGAAAGTAAACCTCCAATTAACCATGTTGAGGAGCTTTCAAGGGGATTGAGCTTTGTTCCTCTGCCCTTGCATTTACGTCTGATCTACAACTATCCCCTGAGGTAGAATTGTTGTAATTGGAAACCTTAGTGACCATAACCCTAGGAATATTACTCAAGGTGATAGCAGAGGGAAAGTCTTGTTGTACCGAGAACATATGTTGAATAGATTAACATGGAATTTTTTGAGGGTAATATTCACTCGAGATGGCATAAGTGAAGTTACTTACCAGATCATTTCATTAAGAAGTTTTTAAGTGTAATTGGCTCCACTGACTCATATCTACAATCACTTTTCACTTTAATTTCTACGATGTTGGATTTCATTGTGAAAAGCTTGTTCGCATGGTTTGAATCCTTAAATTGTTTAGCTTCTATTAGTTTCTTGTTTTTAATTTTTAGAGACCTTAGGGTTGGACTATGAATATTGTTTCATTTTATGATAAATTTTAATCCTAGCTAAACCACTAAGGAAACCACGTAGAATGCAAGGTAAACCTCCTAAATACACACCAAGTTAGTTGGAAAAGATAAAAACGGAGAAGTCAAAATGAACAGGATAAAAATCCTTAGACAAACCTAAAACATTAACAGTTTTACAATTTGAGATAATAGAAACTAAATTGAATCCAATAGAGGAAGTAGAATCAGGCTTAGTTCACTCTGATCCAAGGATTACCGAAGTAATTCACACATATCTGACACTAGTGAAGTTTTAGACACTAAACTTATCGAGCCAAAGCTAGAAGAACCTGAGTCTAAACTTTCTCAATATGAATCGTGTATAGGTGTCTTAGATCCTACTCCTGAGCCACATTCACCTCAAAGGAAACTGATATTAATGATTGAATTATCTCCCAGTTTAGTTATCATTGAAGAAATTACCGAAGAAACAAAGACTCCTCATTCTCCATTTATCGGTACTGAAATTTTTGACCCAATAGTTACTTTCTCTCCTTTTCGACCTAACCCTTGGTATTCTATAACTTTGAGTTTTTAGGTCATAATTTTTCACCATAATCCATTCCTTTTTATTCACCAAAAGTAACTATGTTAGAAATTCCTATTGGGAGACAGCCCATTGATCCCTCTATGTTTACCAACTCCCTAGAATCATTATTGTATGGTGGTCCATTAGTTCCTCCTGGGTACGAGTCAGATACTGGACCTTTTTGGGAGCATCCTCTTTTCCCTAAACTTCTACTTCGTCATCTAGTTTATCTACATCTATTGATCAGAGCATTAATTCCATGCCTAAAGCACTTACAGCATCAAACCAACAAATTCACATGGTTTTTGGTAATTCACGTAACACTCAAGTAACCCTAACTGGAATTTATTGCTAGCCTGAGGGGGAAACCACCTTATCCTCCAACTGGAGGACAACCTTTTGTTGGGAGTCAAGCTTTTACCAGAACCTATGGTCAAATACCTCAACCTGCTCTAGATCAACCTGCTATAAGTTAGCCTTTATATGGTACTCCTTATCCTGGGATGAACACAATTTGGAATCCTACATTCAATCACAGTATGGTACACGTGCTCCACAAGTTCCACTTTATCAACTTGTTTAGCCTACTGGACAAGCTATAGCTCAGATACATGCTCCAGGTATTATTTCACCTATACAATAACTTGTTTAGGGAATCCCTCAAACATTTTTCCAACAACCTATTCAAGAAATTCCTCAAACACCTGTTCAAAAAACGATTCAATAACCTATTTATAGTTCGCTATAGACCCATGTTCAAACAATTGTTTCACAACTGGTTCCAAGTTCTCATCAACCACCTATTCTAGGAGTATAAAAAATAACCCTTCGAGTAACTCATAAAATATATGTTCCTCAGACTAGTCAGGCAATCACACATGCTTCTTCTTATAGAAATGTTCCTATGATCTAATCTATACCACATATTCCTATTGGGAAACCTAATGTTGAAACAATGAAAACACCTTTTCAAGGTCAAGCTTACCAGGTTCCACCTTTCTAAGGAAAAAAATTTCAATGCCCGCCTTTCCAAGGCCAAACTTTCAAAAACCCACCTTTTCAAGGTCATTGTTTCAAAGCCAACATATTAAGAGTCAATTTGTTTAAGGGCAACCATTGCAAGAGGAAACTTAGAGGGGAAATATTACTTAGGTAAAATGGTTCAAGCTCAACCATTCCAGATTCAATCATACCACGGTCATACTCATCAAGTCCCTATTCAACCTCAACCTATTATGGTTCACGTTGGTTATCCTGGTGGAATTCCAATTCCAAGTACTCGAGATATTCTAGGATATGTTGGATATTTGCCTCCATGGTTTGGTATTAACCTGAAATGTTATCAAACTTTACCTTAAGACCATAGCCGACAGTTACCATTTACTACAACGCTAGATCTACCAAAATTATCTCGGTTAACTAACGATCCTATTTATTATGATCCGTTTTGGCTAGCGATTCCTACAAAGTTACCAATTGACATACCATAATTTGAAGGTAAATCAGGAGATGATCCATCCAATCATGTGATGAAATATCCTCTTTGGTGCACATCAAATTCTTTGATCGATTATTCCATCTATCTACACATTTTCCAATGAGATTTAACCATTTTGGCAACTAAATGTTACAATCAGCTACCTCGTTCCTCTTTCCATAAATTTCACTCCCCAACAACCACACTTTTAATCCACTTTCAGTTACCAATCGATTATGATACTCATACCAAACTATTGACTTCTTTAAAATAATCAAAGTCGACTCATATCTCCAATCATATCCATGAATGGAGACATAGACATTTCTTGGTCAAAGTTTTCATTCCACATCAAATTTTAGCTAAATGTTTTACAAATTTTCTTCTTCTCATTATCACGAAGGATGTTTCCAAGTGAGGAGTTGTCACAAAAGAGCAAGTAATTTCTCATGCCCAATACTTAGACTTAGTCGACACTAAATTTGACACTTTGTATGAAAAAAATACCAACTTTACCTTGCCCTATGGTTGAACCCATTATTACATCCACTACAGGATCAAAACCTAATTTCGTTGATGGAATTATAGGTTCTATTAGATAAAAGTCGAAAGGAAACAAAAATTCTAAAAATACCAGACTTTGGCCATACAAGATACACCATCTGAAAACCTTCCTCCAAAAACTATTTCCGAGATCAATGTTGTAGAATCATCTACTAGCAAGACGAAATCAATAGGAAATAAAAATAAGGGGAAAGGTAAATTGAAAAAAAATTCTTCTCCAAAAGAGAAACCTGCTAAATTTGAGCTTACTGATCAAAAAAGAAAACCTTTCTATCCTTTCCTTATTTGCAATAATGATCACTATGCGAAGGAATACCCACATCGGGCAAAGGTTTCTAAATTAATTAAAGGTTCTCCAAATCCCATTGTTTTGAAGGATCCATTTCCTTCTCAATATAGAAAAATGGTTTCTGATAACACATCTTCCTCTTCCACATCACAAGATATCCTCATGATGTCTTCGCAAGAAATTATAGTAGTTACGATATCCAAATATTATGAGTCCATGAATCCTCTTGAAAATGGAAATGAGGATATTTCGTCTAGTGAACCTTCCAGCTCAATTCCTCATTCTCCTTATGAACCATTATAGATCAAGAAGTCAAATACTGACATGATGATCTGACCACCTCCCAAATGCATGCTACAAAATCTAGCTTTCAACCTCCATGCTAGAGCTGCACAAAATTATAACATTGTTGAAGACCTCACAAAGTCTCCTTCTGTAATATAACCTCTAGAGGTGCTGCAAACATTCCTGACACAAAGAAATATTTTATTTTTAGCTATAGGATCTATTGATCCACAATATTTATCTTAATTATGTTTTATCTTGAGAGTCATATCCCAAGACTTCCTCATCAACTAGCAATCCAGTTTCTAGTTTTTGTTAAAAATAGATGAGTATTTTGTATAGTTGTTGATGAAGGATCTTCTACGTGCATTATGTCGATTTATTGTTGGAAATATTTAGGTTATCCAACCATAAATAAATCACCTACCACTCTCAAAGCCTTTGATTGAAGAGGTTTTTGTCCATGTGGGATCTTGAACGATTTTCCCATAGATATAGAAGGAAAAACAGTCGTAATCAAAGTTGAATTTGTGGATGCTCTCCTAGATTACAACCTTTTTCTTGGTAATAGTTGGACCTATTCTTTTTCAATCATGGTCTCGTCACTATTTTGAATGATACAATATCCTCATGAGGGAAAATTTGTCAAATTAGACCAGTTCTATTACTACACTTCACACCGTAACTCGGCGAGTAACATAACTTTTGTCAGAGAAACGAATTCTCCTTATGATGATATCGTTGTTGGTTTACTCAAATACTCATCATTAATTGGAACCTTTGTGATGCCTCCACCGAACTGGAGGCAATGAAACTAGGATTTGATAAAGAAAAGGTAATTTATTTATAGAATATCCAGAGTCTAGCCTATGGAAAAAGAAACCGAGTAAGTATTATTAGGATTTTGTTACATCAAGCTATAAAATAATAGGTACGTAAACACAAGGTATGTATATTTATAAGATTTTATATTTGTATTATATTTAATGGTTCATATAATCCATGTTTGTAACTAGTCTAGGATTAAGAGTGTACTCTCTAGATAACATGTTAGAACCTTAATCCTCTTCCTCTGGGATTTACAAGTAATCTAATATTCCAAGCAAACGTCCTTGATTAAAACAAGAAATAAATATTCATATAATTTCATCCTCCATGGCTATGTAGGAAATCTAACTTGATAAATTAAATCATGTTCTGGGCATCACATGTTTTTCTTGTAAATATGTATTACACATATAAAATATCATGGTTTAGTATAAAGAAGACACTTTAAGGGATCCTTCAAAGGTTTGTTGAGGAACGTCTCCAGGTATGTCTTAAACCATACACCCTACAAAATTCTCTTAAAAGTACGTTCATCTTATTTTTGTAATATTTATCACATTACTAACCTCGTTATATCTAGTTGTCTCTAATAATAATGATTCTTCTTTTGGGTAATTCATCGCTTGATAAATATACCCTCCCTATATCCTTGATTCTTCTTAAAGAACCCTAGATAGGTTCTCTAGAAACCCTAACCTAAGGGTATGTTGACAATGAATGAAACCCTAATCTACTTAGGATTATTGATGGAGTCTAAAGAAATTGGAATTATATTTATTGATGATCTCATGTTTGGGGTTTTCATATGCTAATGAAAACTCTATCTTGTTAGGGTTGAAATGTTGTTGTCTAAAATACCGAACCTTTGTAGTTATAGTAAAATAGGGTTTTCTATGATATGAATTGAAACCTTAGATCCTTAGGGTTTGTTTGGGTATATAAGAAAAATATTTGTTATGTATTTAAAGTAAGATCCTAGGAATAAATCTCTAGCTATATATGTGTCCATTGATTGAAACCTTAGCTTTGTCTAGGCCGATATATGTCTAATATATTAATTTTGGCTAACATATGATGTGCTTATGCATGATACTGAATTCATAGATATGAGTGCTGATATAATTAGTGATGGTCATCAGTCCTAGGGTTTGGAAATAAGCTTTAGTCAAAGTTTAATGTTCTGGGATGATGTTGTTTGGTAAATCTAGGGTTTTGTAGCAGAACCCTTGTATTAGTTAAATTTTCTAGTATGTGTGATAAGTCAATATGGAATCTATCTATATAGTAATTGTTGAGATTGTGTGATTAAGAAATATAGGTTTTACATCAAACCCTAGTAGATTCTAGTCATAGCATTGATTAAGTTGTGATTGGTTTTTGATTGTTTGAGCTCATGTATAAAATCTAGGTTTTACATGAAATCCTAGTAGGAAGTCTAATGTATGAAACTTGAAAGTTATTAATCTAATTTAGGGCTTTTATATGAAAGATCATGTCATGTCATTAAAAGAATATTGAAACTAGAAATATAATATTTTTTATCTCTTGATGAGTTGTGGATGTGATTTAGGGTTTGTAACAAAACCCTGGATAAAGGTTGAAGTATTATAGTATTGTCTCTTATTGATTATGATTATAAAGTCTAATTCTTCCATTATTATAGGATTCTGAGATGGTTAACTTCTTGCTTCTATAGTTTTGGTTGTGCTTGCTATCTAAATTGTGCAGGTACACAATAGTCAAGATGGTGAAGATGATTGAAACAAAACTTGATGTGATAGGTATGATGTGAATCGTAATGATAACTCTGATGAGAGGATAAAAGCCACAAATTACTCTTCAATGTCTAAAAGAAGAAGTTGATATCCCTAGGCTAAGGGGGAGCTCAGATAAAAGAGATCTCCTTGAGATTAAGAGGGACCCTAGATATATGAAATATTTTTGGTTGATAGGAAGGGCATATCATAGTTTTTATTGGAGAATGTATTTTGAAGGATATATTCTTGCATGTGAAGGAAAGTGTATGATTAAGGAATTTTCTGACAAAGATTCTATTGGTAGCCCTACTGTGTTGAAAAGCAACATCAAGACCCAAAATTTTTGTATTTTATTATGTACATGTGAAAGTATATTATTAATTGGGGTTGTGTTTGTACATGTAAATCTCTTGAATATTTTGATAGCATGCTATTTACCAATCAGTTTGATCGGGATAGATTTGTTGTCCTTGATTTGTTGGATCAAGGACTGTTGAGGCTTTGTGATTAAAGAATTTCCTAGGGGAACATATGGCTGACACTTTGTGTTGATGTCTAGGTCTTGAAGCTATAAATGTGGCGTTGGTCATTGAGCTCTAATTTTGGATACACACATAGATACCTGGGTGGATGGTCAGTAGTTAATATTGATGGTACCTAGAGAGTCCATCTTAGTCACACCGGGATAGATTCCCTTCATCAGGATTCTAGTCTATGGCATTATGGTGCCTAAATTGTTGAGAGACCAATGGATAAATTTATTTGGTTAGTAATCTAGTACAAGGCATTGTGGTTCCTAACTTCTTCATATATGATGTGTTTTGAGATATTCCATTTACCTCTTTGGTTATATTTAAATATGAATACCTCCCTAGTTAACAAGGAGTGTAGAAGAATCTAACTAGGTTTGGTCTTCATGATTGTACTTGAAGTCAAAATGTCATATATTTATCAAGAAAAAACAAACATAATTTAATTATTTTTTTAGTTGACTTGTTCAACCATGGGTTTCATGCTTGGGTCAATTTTTTTAGGTCAAGCCTCCATTGTAGGATTTATGATTATTTATTTGGGTCCAATTCAATATGTCTGTTTGCTCAAAGACTCCTCTGTAAAGGCTCTTTCAAGATGACCTAAAAAGAATCACCATCAAGTCATCTTTCCTCAATCAACTCAAGTCGGCCTACCCATAAAATGGAGACACAACTGCTCAAGTAATCATGTCGGATTATTACACATGGAGGAAGCTATATATATAAGCCAAAAGGCCTTCACTCAGATCAATATTTTGGACAACAATTCGAAGGAAATATTTTGGTGACACAATAGAAGCTCAGATTTCAGAGAAGATTGTGGTGATCTCAAAGATAATGTTTGAGTGGCATTATAGGGAAGAATTTTGATGATTTCAATTTTTACATAGTAACTACAGTTCGGTACTATTCCTCCCACAGTTCGATGCTACTACAAGTTTGGTGATCCCACAGTTTGTTGTTTCCATAGTAACCATAATTTCTGTGACAGGTCATAACGACTTGGTGCTACTATAGTCTCATAATTTTGGTGGCATTTCAATTCAGTGCCACTATATTGACCTTAATTCAGAGCCATCACAATGAATTCAACTTGGTAGTATCATAGTGACATCTGTTCGACAGTCTTATAATAAAGGTCTCGATGGTATTACAATGATGATGTCTCAGTGCTAACACAGTGATAAGTGAAAGGTAGATCAAACAAGGGTTACATGATGGAGGAAGTCTCTAGTCTAGTAAGGTTCTTGGTCATCTCATCTTGAATCTATTGAAGGAATAATTTTTATGAGGTTTTTCCCCTAGGGTGGGGTTTTCCCTTGGCAGTGTGTCTACATATTTTGTTCTCTTCCATTTGTTTCTTGGCATTAGTCTTGATGATAAGACAATATAATTAAAAGGATCTAATAATAATAATGAAAACATCATAATTTAATGTCAAAATAAGAGAAATCATTGAATTGCCAACTCCTTGGATTTCTCAACAACTCTAGCTGCTAAATTCAGTTTTGTTGGCTAATTTCCTATCTTGGGAGTGGGACCTAGATGTGTTGGTGCCAATGGCTATGTAATAGGAGGGAAATCACTCCTAACGAGTTATTTTCCCTGAATACATATTTAAACTATAAGTATTCTTTCCTAAATATTTCTAGGCAGAGAATTAGTTCTGTTATTTGTTGTGTGTAAAGTTTCCTTCTCAAATTGCCTATGGAAATAATGGAAAAATTATAGAACTGGATGGAATGAGATCCCCTGTCTTGCATGACACATAATCTGCACATGGAGATGATTTTTTCATAAGTAAATAGTCCATTTACAAAGAGGTTATATATATTGGTGACTTGAAATATGTTTTCCAAAACCAGAAACATATAAAGGTAGTTGTTTTTTATTTGAATTTGAGCATAAAAGTATTTCTTCAATTGAAATAGACGATGGCATTGGTAATTGCAAAACTAGATATCAAGAACATAAAGTGGTTGTTACTGCAAGAGAACACCCAGAATTCACAAGCAGCAAGGATGAGGAACAAGCCTGCAATTCAGAGGACCTTATTTGTTATGTTGAAATCAATGATAGTTTTGATAATCACATCTCTTGGAATATAAATTTGGAAAAAATTTAAATCTCTATGTTATGCTCTTAACCTGCAAAGTAATACCCAAACACAGAATATGCGAAGAAAAGATACCCAGAACACAGAATAGCAATGATTTTATTATTGAGAGAGAAATGTTCACAGGCCTCTTCGAGGGGGCAACCTCCAATAGAGCAGAGATCGATTACAAAAACAAGACACGATACTCCTCGCAGGGAGTCTCTATCCTTTATATATGACTCATGCATGCAATACCACGGGCCAATACCGTGGGTTTTATTAATACCATCTATCTAATACTACTGCCCATTTGCAACTAACTGTGGTCCCGTCATTGATTGCGGGTTAACCACTTACAAATATTAATATGGGCTTTATTGACTCTTGACTATGACGTGATCCCATGACATAAATAAGGGGGTTAGGGTAGGACCCTAACATGCCCTCCCTGTTAAGACTAGCCTTGTCCTCAAGGCTGAAGCTGCGGAAACTGCTGAAGAATAGTGGTTGGTTCCCAAGTTGCATCTTCCGGAGAGGTGTCTTTGCATTTGACGAGGACCTCCTTAATCATGCGGCTGTGCAGGTGCTTGTCTCGTGTGTCTAGAACCTGTTCGGGTTGAAGCCAGATTGACCCTTCTTCGTCTAATTCAGGTAGACTGGTTTGAAATTGAAAATTGTTCCCAATCACTTTCTTGAGGCACGATACATGGAAAACTGGATGGATTTTTGCCGTAGGTGGCAAAGGCAACTTGTAAGGCACTTCTCCAATGCGCTGAAGTACTTGGTATGGTCCATAGAATTTTGGAGAGAGCTTTTGACAACCCTTATCTTTGAGTGATGTTTTCTTATATGGTTGCAACCTCAAAAAGACCTGATCCCCTTCTTGAAATTGGTGCTCTGAGCGATGTTGGTCAGCCTGTTGCTTCATGTGGTTCTAAGCTTGATGAAGATTCTCGCGAAGATGGGCGAGCATGGTTGCATGGTGTTGTAGGAGTTGATCCACTCCCTGTACTTTGGAGCATCCCTTGAGATAAGAAGTAGGGGAAGGCAGAATTTGACCATAGACTGCTTCATAAGGAGTCATTTTGGTGGTGGCATGATAGTTGGTGTTATACCACCATTCAGCCAGAGGTAACCACTGTGCCCAAAGGTGTTGCTTTTCTGAAGTGAAACACCTAAGGTAGGTTTCTAGAAATTTGTTGACGGCTTCGGTTTGACCATCTATTTGCAGATGATATGAAGTACTGAGTTTGAGTTGAGTGCCTTGTATTCTAAAGAGTTCCTGCCAAAAATTACTGGTGAAGATCGGGTCGCGGTCGGACACTATAGAAGTGGGCATGCCATGTAATTTGAAGATCTGATCCATGAAAGTTTGAGCAACCAAGGTTGGTGTAAACGGGTGGGGTAGGGCGCAGAAATGAGCATACTTCGATAGTCGGTCCACAACCACCATGATGACTGACTTGTTCCCTAACTTTGGAAGACCTGTAATGAAATCTAGAGAAACCTCCGTCCAAATTGAGGCCGGAATGGGCAGTGGTTGTAACGTGCCTGTTGTGTTGACAGTTTCCCCTTTGTGGCGTTGACAGACATCACATTCGGCTATGAAAGTAAGGACATCCTTTTTCATGCCTGTCCAAAAGAATGATCTTCTGGTGCGAGCATACGTCTTCTGAAAGCCCGAATGTCCTGCAATGGGAGATGAGTGCAATTCTGCCAAAAGGCGACTTTTGAGGGTAGATGTTGGTGATATTACGACTCTGTCCTTGTAGCGAAGAATATCATTCTGCCACGAGTAGCCCTTGCTGGAATTAGGATCTACCTGCAACTGAGAAATGAGTTGGGAGAGCCCTAGGTGTGAAAACCATTCCCTGCGAGCCTCTTCAATCCAGTCTGGAATGGGAAGGGAAATTGTGAGCAGAGTAATTTCCTCCTCAAATTGGCGTGATAATGCATCTGCTACACTGTTGTCTTTCCCTTTCTTGTAAATGATCTCATAATCATATCCTAGCATTTTGGCTAACCATTTATTTTGTTGTGGGGAGGATAGGCGTTGCTCCAAAAAATATTTAAGACTGTGATGATATGTGCGGATTTCGAAACGTCGCCCCAATAAGTAAGGTCGCCAGGTCTCGACTACATGTAATATGGCCATCATCTCCTTCTCGTAGGTAGATTGCCCCAGATTCCTCCCACTGAGTTGTTGGCTTGTGAAGGCCAATGGTCGCCCTTCCTGCATTAAGACTGCCCCAATACCTGTACCCAAAGCATCACATTCAATGACAAAGGATTTGGTGAAGTCAGGTAGTGCT
The DNA here is from genome assembly GCA_031772625.1 of Pinus tabuliformis. Lineage (NCBI taxonomy): Eukaryota > Viridiplantae > Streptophyta > Pinopsida > Pinales > Pinaceae > Pinus > Pinus tabuliformis. The sequence continues at coordinate 640,451,674 of CM062818.1, read as the reverse complement.
AAGACTGGAGCGGTACACATGGCGTTTTTGAGAGCGGTAAATGCCTGTTGTGCTTCCTCGGTCCAGAAGAAGGAATTTTTCTTTAGGATTTCAGTGAGGGGCTTCGCTATGCAGCCATAGTTGCGTACAAATTTACGATAATAGCCTGTGAGACCCAAAAATCCTCTCAAGCTCTTCAAAGTCTTAGGTTGAGGCCATTCTTGCATTGCCTGGATCTTTTTGTGGTCCACCTTGACACCTTCACGCCCAAAAATGTGGCCCAAATACTCAACTTCTTCCATGCCAAACGAACACTTAGACATCTTGACAAATAATTTGTGCTGGCGGAGCAGTTGCAAGAGTAGAACTACATGCTGAAGATGTGCCGCCCAAGTGCCACTATAGATGAGAATGTCATCGAAGAAGACAAGGACAAATTTTCTGAGATATGGTTTGAGGATGTGATTCATAAGACTCTGAAAAGTAGAAGGGGCATTACAGAGACCAAATGGCATGACCAGGAACTCATAATGGCCTTCATGAGTTCTGAAAGCCGTCTTGGGAATGTCGACTTCCTTCATGCGAATTTGGTGGTAGCCAGAGCGAAGATCTAGCTTAGTGAAGAATTGAGCCCCATTGAGTTCGTCCAGCAAATCGTCAACCACCGGAATGGGAAATTTATCTTTGATGGTCAACTTGTTGAGGGCCCTGAAGTCGGGACACATCCGCCACTCCCCATCTTTCTTGAGGACCATGACCCCTGGGGATGAATAAGGACTAATGCTGGGACGAATGACACCTGCTTCCAACAATTCCTTGATGATTTTTTCTATTTCATTCTTTTGAGTGAACGGATATCTGTATGGCCTCACATTTGGGGGTTGGGCCCCTGGAACCAAGGTGATGCTATGATCATGTTCCCCTCACGAGGGTGGAAGCTCATGAGGCTTGTCAAAGACCGTCCGATGGTTATTTAAAATCTACTGCATCTCAGGATGAATTGGCAGAGACCTGGTTTCGACTACCTGGATGGCATTAAATTGAGCTACCACTCCATGATGGCCCTTTTTTAACAATTTTTCCATCCGATGCGAGCTGATGACAGAGGGGGCTCCCGCCTGGAGGCCACAGAGGGTATGTGTGGAGTTGTTCTGCTTAAAACTCATATATAACTCCTGGAAATCCATTGTGATTGGCCCAAGGGTGTAGAGCCATTCAACGCCTAGGACAATGTCACATCCCCCCATGTGTATGGAAATCATGTGGGTTTTGAACTGATAATCCCCCATTTGAAGTTTTGCATTTTCACAGCGGCCTTCACATTTCATTGTGCCCCCATCTGCAATTTGGACTTGGAATTTAGAAACTACCCGTACAAAACAATGCGCTGCTTCGGCAATTTTTTGATGGATGAAATTATGGGTACTTCCACTATCAATCAAGACTATTACTGGGCGATGTTTAAGAAAACCCCTGATTTTGAGAGTTTGAGGGGAAGAGATTCCTTCCAACGCATTGAGCGAAATAACTGGTTTGTCAGATACAATCTCCTTTTGGTTGTCTTCTTCGATCGCCTTCGGTTCCTCAGGAGGTGGATCTTCCTCGGTGGAGCTCTAGTCAATGGCATCTATTTGAAAAAACTTTGGCTCCTTGCATTTATGACCAGGGGAATATTTTTCATCACAGTAGTAACATAGTCCTTGCTTCCTTCTTTCGGCCATTTCCTGAGGTGACACCTTTTGGACCTTAAGTGTCTGAGTCGTGTTGTGAGCTTGTGGGGGATGACCTTTAGTGGGGAAATTGGGGCGGCTGTATTGGGCTGTTATGGCACGTTCCACCTTACGGTCTACCTGGCAAGCCTCCGTCCATGTAGGAGGGTGGTGGAGTAGAACTTGAGCTTTGATGGCTTCTTTAAGACCACTGATAAAACATTCCATGTAGAAATCATCTGAGAGATGCTGAGTGTGGAAGGCTAAGGCTTCAAAAGAGGTGATATATTCATCCACTGTACCCGTCTGTTAGAGCTTAGTGAGGCGGCCCAAAAAGGAGTCTCCCTGTTCAAAGAGATCTCGAAGAGCTTTGGCAAATTGGACCAAACTCGGAAAAGGTCCATTGCGACGTTGATGCCGCTCCGCCCATTGCCATCGTTCATTGTCTAAGTACATGGTCCCCACTCCAAGCTTAGTCCAATCATCTTGGAGACGATTCAATTTGAAATACTGGTCCATTTGTGATAGCCATGCAAACGGGTGAGAACCGTCAAATTTCCACATATCCAACTTGGGAGGTCGCTGAATGGGTGGTGAATGGGTGTTCTAGAGGTGAGGAGAGTGGCTAGACTCAACCTCATGGTGTTCATGGTCATTATACGGTTCCTCGACAGCTGGCTCCTTGCCCTTATCGAGTGCTTGCCGTACTTGGCTAGTTAGTCCTAACGGAGTTTTACTCCTTCCTGATCAATACTGCAGTCGCCAAATCCTCAAAATGTCAATGCCACCAAAAGTCGTGCGAAAATTATATCCAGGTACAGGAACCTTTCACAACTACTCCAATCTAGTGGATCTGAGAGATCTGAAAGGTGGAACAATTGCTGCTGCTGATCTGATGGAGCTGCGAGACTGATGTCTGCTGCTGCTGCACTTGCTGATCTGGAATAGATGATGTGTGATCCCCCGATAGAAAGGGAACTATGGTCTTGAGGAGTGTCAGGTGCTATAGATCACAATATACATAAGGGTCTAACAGAAGTACTCGGCCCAATGTTTCAGGGCTCTAACTAAGGAGGATCGACCGTACCCTTAGCCGTACAACCCGACTACCCTATCATACGGGCGAGTAATCTCTCTGAGTGTTGTTCTCGGTGTACTGTAGCCACAAGACGGCCGAAGGTTTATCTATGGTGAGGTTTCAAGGGAGCTAGGAGGCTTCCTATATATCCAGAGGGTACGTGGAAGACAGTCCGTGCGCAGTTCTGGCTAATGCGCTACTACTCAAAGGGGTACCCACAGGGGTTACAAGGGAGTCCAAAAGACGTGACCACCTCTTGTATTTCCTGCGTGCATGCCTCCCCAAATTCGTAGGTTTATGCGCTTAATGACAGATCCCGTGGTTTAATGACGCCGGAACACGTCTCTAGCCAAAAAAAAAAAAATTGCTAAATATTGGAGATCCCACCGAGCCCTAGAAAATGCTTTGATACCACTTGTTATGCTCTTAACCTGCAAAGTAATACCGAAACACAGAATATGCGAAGAAAAGATACCCAGAACACAGAATACGCGAAGAAAAGATACCCAGAACACAGAATAACAATGATTTTATTATTCAGAGAGAAATGTTCACAGGCCTCTTCGAGGGGGCATCCTCCAATAGAGCAGAGCTCGATTACAAAAACAAGACATGATACTCCTCGCAGGGAGTCTCTATCCTTTATATATGACTCATACATGCAATACCATGGGCCAATACCATGGGTTTTATTAATACCATCTATCTAATACTACCGCCCATTTGCAACTAATTGTGGTCCCGTCATTAATTGCGGGTTAACCACTTACAAATATTAATATGGGCTTTATTGACTCTTGACTATGACGTGATCCCATGACATAAATAAGGGGGTTAGGGTGGGACCCTAACACTCTAAATAGAGGTGCCTTCTATGTTTCCCCTAATGTTCAAAATGTTGGAAAGATCAAAATGTGATAACCCTTTCAAGTAGAAAGGAAATGGAAATGAGGCAACCCCATGCCAGAAGGATGATGAAAGTACACAACAAAGATTTGTGTCTGAATTCTTTGAGAAGGCATATGTTTCGTAGTCCAATTATATGGTGACACCCAACTTAGAATTCTTGAGTAGAGATTAAATTGAAAATGACAAGGGTAATGAGAATCAAGGGCTAAAGTAGATCCCTTGGTTGATAAAGACATTACAATGTTGTTGAAGACTATTATAATACTTTTTTTACTTTTCTTTGCTTCCCTATGCTTTTGTTTCCCTATGTATAACAATCGTTAGCAAAACCAGTTGTTCAAGGATTTTCTACCATCCTAAGAAAACACATCATTAGTGACATTGAAGGAAGCATAAATGGTGTTCTTATTTTTCACAGTCTCAAGAATAACTATTGAGGTTGGTGAGTCTACTCCAAAGAAAGGAGGAACCTATTATACATCTATGCATGTTCATATCAATGAATCAGACATGAACAAAGATAAATACTATTGTATACATAAGCCTTGTATAGTCAGCAAAAGGTACATTATTGTGTAGGAATATGTCCATATTCTTTTCTTTGATTCATCAAAAGGAAGAAACCATAAGTATACGTATAATGTAGAAGAATTTATATTAAGTTTTGTGGATGGCAATAACACAGTCTTCCATCTCATCCCTGATTAGGTTGGGTAATTGGTTGTGTGAATTTCTTAGGACCTCCATTGGATACCATAGAAAGTAAACACCACCATATACAATGTAGAATCCCCAAGCTTCAAAATACAATCTAAAATGCACCAAAGCACAACCTCCTGCCAACAATGCTACAAGAAGAAATATATGAAATATTATAACTATTCGAGCAATTATCCGAAGTGTTTGTAAGGTATTTGTTAGGATATTTGGGACTTCAATCCATGATGAAATCATACCAAGAGAGGAAAAGGAGTTGTGACATGGAAAGTTGTAGGCCTTACTATAAAATATGGTTAACTTTCTAATCCCATAAATTTGGCCAATTACTCCTTATCTGATTGATTTGATGTAACAATTTATTTTCGTGTAGAACCATTGAATAAAATATTTCCTCACTAGAAGAGGGAGGAAACTAATGTGATACCCTTTATTAATGGTTTTAGGAAGCAACATCACTTATCTAGGATATGTACAAAGTCATTACCATGAAGAGAAATCCACACTAAGGTCCATAAAATGCACACCAATTGGTATTGGGGAAATAATGAAGAATGTGATTGAGTGGTTATTAAAATCTTAGAGGACTTGCTAAAACTCGTGAGAGATCAATGATGTTTATAGCTAACAACCATAAAATTGTCGAGCACAAGTATAAGGAAGAATGACATGGATTGCATCCATTGAGGATTGGCTTTACTTTACCTAGTTTCTATTCATAAGAATTTAGGAATAATTAATATAATGACTACATGTGTAAAGTTGCACATCCACATATATACATATATGAATAAGCATCATGTCTCTATGATTTTTATGCATCTTATTTGTGATCGTGGCATACCACAATGTCCTTGGTCATCAAATAGTTTAATAATGGACAAGAAGTCAACTACAGTACAACATTGTTTATTAGGAATGGTTACAATTAAGGGTATTGGGTACACAGGATTTGTCTATTTTTGAGTTTTGAGTCCAACAATAATAATACAATCTCTGATTAGGAAACATTTTAAGGACCTTTGTTCTCAAAGTTAGTTACTATAGGCAGTTTCCAACACATAAATCCTATAGGCCTATCAAGGAGGGTCTCCAGAGATGGATGTTCTCCACTGTCAAGATTGGTCATAGTGCCTAGAATCATGAGTTCATCTCTTAGTACGGTTACCATGTATTCAGGCCCATGGGTGCTTACGAGTAAAAGTGTAGATCCACTTTTCCTCTATAATGATACTAACCATAAAATCAGTGAGTTGACTATGGAGTCAAGCTAAAATTGGTTGTATTTTGAATTTTATTCTGGATTAAAACTATTGGTATGGCCCTATCCCTTCACATGAGATTATTTACTCCACATGTTAACACAAAGGAAAATAGTAGGGGATTGTAGGCACATAACCATTGGTGACAACATTTGTAGGTAGATGAAAATTCTCACAACAAAAGAATTTTAAATGCAAAACCCTCAAAATTAGTATTCACCAATGAAGATGAAGATTGTGATCTTTTATTAACATAAAATCACCCATACATTCTGGCACTAACTTGTGATAATACAAGCTTAGTTATATAATTTATGATGTTGTTTTAGCAAGGCGAGGCCTATTCTTGTGTAACTGATAATGCTAACTTATTCCTTGCATTTACCAATTTTTTTGTCTTCTTGGTCATGCTCTCTTCCTAGTACCTACTTCTCTTCCCCACACACTATCTTTTCTTTTATTCTTCTTCACAATTCCCTCCTCCCCTAGTCTTTCCACTTCCACCTCTTCTTATCCCCTACCTCTTCCCTGCTCTCCCATTGTTCTCCAGAATTTTTGGTTAGTTAGGTTTCACCATTGGTTAGGATCAGCCATAATTGATTCAAAACTATCATCCTACACTCACAGAAGGAGACCCATAATAGGACTGTTGTTTGAGTTTCTCCTAGATTCCACATACACCAGACCCCATAACCACTAGACAATGCAATGTCCGATGAGCATTCCTTATAAACCGCCTCGATCATTATTATGTAGGTGAGGCATATATACCTTCATAAAATGGATGGTTTTCTCTTTTCAATAGCCATTCATCAAATGTAGATGGACCCCATGGGGAAAACGTGACCCCAAATCCCTTGCTTTGCTTAAGGTAATGAATAGAGAATAGAGAAAATAAAATCCTCCAAAATTGTGAATGCATATGAATAAGTGGCATCCCCAAAACATGCTAGACCTGTGCCTCATTCCATGTGCCCAAGAGTAAACCTGAGGTTGACCGACCAGCGTCGCACCTCCAAACCCTGCTCAAACTTGAAACCCTAAGCAACACCACCTAACCCTTATCCCCCAAAGTTTGTTTCCTCTTCTTAATGAAAGGTATATTACATTAACTATATAAATAGATGTAATTATTTGACATTTATTGGACATTACCCACTATGCATACAAACCTTTCTATCATAAGTAAAATAACATGTTTACTAACTTCTATAGCATAAAATGATCAAATGACCACACTAACCTAGAATGTACATGAAATAGAACTAGGGTTATTACAAGTCTAATATGGTCTTCCTTAGTGAAGAACACATGTTATTGTCCTCGCTAGCCTCTAGAATGAACCTCACAACCTTTGGCATCTTCACAACCACCAAACCTACAACTGAGTCCACCTCTTCTTACCATATTCTGTTGGATAATGCCTCCTCATGCCACCATTATGATAAACTATTCTAGAGATAATCCTCCTAAAACTGATAGAGACAATTATCCCCATAAATAATTGTGAGTGGGAAGATGAAAGGGAGTTATAATTGTATAATATACATTTCAAATTGTAATTATCAATTTTAGTGAGACTAACTAAGAAGAAGTTGATCGGTTAGTCAAGATATCTAATGATCGATAAAGCACAAAATCTTGTAATAAACTAGATAGAAGTACTGCAAGATATCATCTTAGAGGATCCCAAGCTTTAGATCACTTGGCAGAACAAAAACTCTTATCCTCTTCACAATTAGAATTTGGGCCTATCGTAGTGAAAACATTACATGTTTTTGAAATTTTGGTCCCTGAGGTAATACCTTTGCCCATAGTTCTAATCTGATGTTTTTTTAAGGAGGAAACCATCGTAGGAGATTTTGGGCTTTAATACGAGTTTATAGAGAGACAAATTCAATCACCTATATAGGACAGAGGAACATACATGTGGTTGATCATACCAGCTCTTTGGTTGCACTAGTAAAGCATTCTTAGTTCCTTCTAGCGCTTTCTTTGAGATCATTCCCATGATATTTGTTAAGTACCTAGTGTAGCAAATCTTGAAGCTTTAGCAACAAAAACATTGTTATAATATTCATCTAAAATACGAAGCACACCTTAATTAAAGAAGTAGAATACTCCTTCATAGTTTTGGCAGCAGGGGTATGGGCATCATTTAAAGAAACATTTGAAGGGTCATTTAAATTGGTTTTGAAGAAGTCTTGAAGAACCTTTTGAAGCAGTTTATAAATATCTTCTTGAGGTGACTTAACACAAGATTAAAGACCTATTACACACCTTTGCATCGATTTCCAAGCAGCATACCTTCAAGGGTGAGGACAATTTTAGAGTATTGAACCCTATTCTTTGAAGTACTCTTAAAGATACCTTGAACACAAGTTGAAGGAAGACCTGGTTGTCATTTTTTTATCTCTACATACTAACTTTTTTGGAAACATTTGGAGGACATTTTGAGAGAAAAAACCTTGAAGAAACCTATTGAAGAAGTCATAGTCATGAGATGCTTCTTACTATTATCCTTCTTCCTCCCTAGGTTTCTCTATCCCTCTCCCTACTGTTACAAACCATACTATTATAAATTCCTCTATAAATTGTATTATAGTTTTAGCCTCTATAATTCCAATTATATCTTCCCCTATTTGTGCTATAGCTATTACTTCCTCTAGCATCACACTTTATCGCATGTCTTCCAACTTTGATAGAAATAGGGGAATGCCTACAAGGTCAGCCCAAATATGACCACATACTCTAATCCGTGCATTACAATCAGTAACACATTGTACATTTGGACACTAATCAATACCATATACTCAAAAATATGATAGAAAATAAATTCTTAAACTCGAAAAATTAAAACACGTTTGTGTTGGAGCATGAGAAATATAATGAAGAGGAAAATAGAAATTTTGTTGTATTCCTTGCTAGTAGCTCAGATTCTTCCCACACCTTTATTGTGTGCCTTGTTGCTAGCTCAAATGATTCCCATGTCTTGGTTGCTCTGATCAAACCCAAGAGAGTATAAGCCCTCATTGCAAAACTACCAAGTAGAAGCAACCTACATATATAGACACTATGAAAATTTGGTACTCTCCTATGTCCTACGCTCCATAAAACAATTTTCAGTTCATGCCCCTCTATCTTTCCCTTCATAAAAAAAATTGTAGTTGGATAGTTCGCTCCATTATTACACATTAAATGAACAAGTGTCTAATTCGCTCGAGGAATGGTTGGCCGATAGTTGTCTACTGTGAGGTCCTTATGGTAGAGCTAGCTGCCAAAGGAATGGGATAGGTGTTGTAATCTACGGGGAAACCCTTTGTCTTCGCTGATAGTTGTGTTGATGGTCGAGTGTCTTGCACATAGGACACTACATATCAAGTTGGGTAACTACATATCAAGAGTCCAAAAGAATTGAATTTTTTGGAATCCTAGTCAAAGTTTCTTGCAAGCTACAAGTCACATTTTAGTTTCGTTCAAGGACACATTGTAATTTTCTTATGAGGTGCATAAAATACAAATAACTAGCATAAATACATTTAAAAATAAGTCGAAATTGCATTTATCCAATTCCTAGATCGACATATCACCCATAATCACTCAGGTTATATTTTTACAAATTCTACAACTTTTTCAAACAAATTATTGGCCTTTAGAAAAATAATAGCTCCCCACATCCTAGAATAAAGTGATTTATAGAGAATGGAATGATAATATAGGAGTGCCTATAACTTTAACCTATTACCAAAGTCAGACAATCAATGGCTTTCAAATCTTTTTGCAGGTTATACTTTTATGCAAAGTTGTGATTAGAATCTTGGAGCATTGCATAGACACATTATGAATTTAGTTTAGGTATATTAAAATTAAAAGTAATATAATAAACAATTTCCATAATATTTGGTAAGTTTTTTTGACAAAGTTCAATGTTAGCATGTTCAAGCTACAATTATTCAAGCCATCTTTTTTTCAAAATTGACCCTTTCAACAAAAACTACATTGATCCTTACCAAGAAAAACGATAGATCTAGATATCCTTTAACAAATAAATCTAAGGATAATGGAATCATATTCTTACAGATGTATGCTAATCTCAAGAGTCCAAAAAAATATTTGGTTTTCCCGTCTAACTCCCTAGGCCTAGAAAGTTGCAAACCATTTCATTCAAAAACACATTGTGAATTTGATCCATGGGTGGAAAATATAAAACAAGTGGTATAAATGAGTTACCAAATATAAAAATAGTTTGTTTAACCAAATATGAGCACACAATCTGAAATAAATTGAGTCATGGTCTTGCAAAATTGAACACTTTGTTAAAAAAATCGTATTGATATTTTCTAAGCTAAACTCTATCACAAAATATCTTCACAAAGTACAATTTTAAACTGATGGGATCATAAAAAAAGGATGCTCCTAGATATGATCTAACGTTAGGAGTCTAACAAAATTTATGGGTCACCTATCTAAGTCCCAATTAGATTTTTTGGCAATTTTCAACATCTTCATTTGTATTTTAACAAATGGTTTTCTTCTTTATTTGGATTTTAACATCCATAGCCTGATTCCAAAGGAGATAAAAGATCAAATAATAAGAGTAAAACTAAGACATACTTCAACTTTAGATGCATTTTTGTGAGCTAAGATTTGGTGACATTGGCTCCAAGGATTTTAACAACTTTGGAAATGTATTTGATGAGAAAACATGCAAACGAATCCCTATTAGGAATTTTAGAAGAATTCTGATCTCCAAATAAGGCTCCTACATTTATAATTTAGAAATTCCTATGAAAATTTACTCCAATGATTGATTGAGTGAATTTATAGCAGGAACAAGAAAACAGAACTAAAAGGGGCTTATTATTTTTACATGTAAAGAAAACAAAGATAAAGTGGGAATTCATTATAGTATCCCTTAGTATTTACTTCATGGGTGGGGAATTCAATGTGAAGCTAAATATCTTGGAAGTCATTGGGAAGATAGTTAGGCTGAAGTACAAGTACAAATAGGTGGACTATGTCACCAATGTCCTAAATAATAACTACAAATAATGTCAAAATTATATGAAGGTGATATGGTTCCCATTTCTTCTTATTTAGTTAGTGATGTCATAGGTTAATCTCGTGGGAGAGACCTCTTTTACTAAAACGATCATATCATTCATGAGGAACTTTATGTTTTTTTCTGAAAATTAGTTGGGAATGACATAGTCTCCATCCCTTTGATAAATGTTTAGAAATTGGGTTATAAAATATGGAAAGAGTGTCATAGAGGTAGTGAGTTCCATAGCAGGTCCATCCATCCTTTCTCAACTAGTCACACATCTAGTTTGTTTTGGACTCAACAGAAGTATATTTTTTCAACTCAACAGACATCCATCCAAAATACTTATCATATATACTGTATGCACTTGAAATTTTTAATAAGCTGAATTGACCAACCAACATAGTATTTCCTATTCTAGAGCTAATCCTCGTAACACTGATCGAGACAATAATTCCCATAAATAATGGTGTGTGGGAAGATGAAAAGGAGTTAGAATTGTATAATATACATTTCAAATTCGAATTTTCATTTTTAATGAGACTAATTAAAAATAATTTGGTAGGTCAATCAAGATATCTAACCTCGATAGAGCACGAATCTTGGAATATACTAGATAGAAATACTGTAATATATCATCTTAGAGGATCCCAAGCTTTAGAAAAAATTGTAACAAATAACCGAAAAGAAGTTAGAAAAGTTAGTCTTAAAGGGTAATAGTGAAAACTAACATATTGGATTTCATGGTCTCATACAACAAGTCTCAAATTTTAGAAGGAGTTGGGAAGGCAAGGGAATTGTTATTGAGATTTCCACGTAGAAGATGTTGGGAGAACATGAAAAAATAATATGACAAACTCAATATGAGTACGGTATGGGTTGATCACTAAAGATGATAGGAGCATCCCCAACAATAATTACTAAAGGGTAGTAAAGTCAAATAGACAAACAAAGGACATGACAATGGCATGCACTAGTTGACTTTAAATCTAACTCCCCACTAGTTGAAGGAATAAGAAATGAATAAGCAATCATTAAAAATAGTGCAGTAATGGATAGGGGGATTCAATGTTAGGGGATTCAAACGTAGGATGTTTCATTGGAACATAGAAATTCATTCAACGTAGAAAATATATAAGTAATAAAGAAGAACTACATGATTCAGATGCAATAAAGAACCTACCTCATCAACAAAAATGATGGAAACAACAATAATAGTCACCAAAAGGTTAATCGAATGGCGTTACACAACTGTCAGGACATCCTAACAATTCCACTTGAAGGATAACATAAGAACACATAATAAAATACACAATTATAAATTAGTGAAATTGAAGCCACACATTACCTCAACATAATAACTTAAACCAACTCAACTAGCATATGATCCAAATGATGTATTGGATATTTAGGTATTTCATCTATTTCATGTTGTCTCTAGAGAAACTTATATCAGGTTGAAGATAATGAAAAAGGAGATAATAATGCTATGAAAAAGGAAAGAAAAGGAATTTTTCTAGAATAATTGCATAAGTTTAGTTATGGATAAACTACAACAAGCTTGCTTAAGAAATAATAAGCACCGATTGGACTCAATGCAAGAACTAGTTCATCAGCTTCTTGCTGAAAATGTCTAAATGAGAGAATAGGTAGAGCAGTAATAATAGTATAATAAGAAACAAAATACATACGAGCTGTCCTCTATACATGAGTAGGAAATTTCCACATTTAAAGAGGTAAAGAATAAACTATGCGAATCAGTGGATATGCTAGATACTCTTAACATTCTCCTAAATTAATAGTCGACAAATTTGACAGTTGTCTACAATGGATTTCAGATTCAAAAGGTACTTTATAAGGACTTGTTGGAGAAGAAGAATTGCACGTTTGATCCTTGGGAAGTATCATCCCTTGTACTTCGTTTCAGTTTGGTTTCCTTCAATATTGGGTACTCATTGGTTTGGTCAATGAATATTTTATGTCTTGAATTGATAAGCTATATGTGCAATGCATTCCAGGTTTATAATAAATAATCATTAAATGTAGATATATGTAATTTTCTATAAGTCATCACCTCAATTTTCTCATCATTTTCCCCCTTTAAATAGGTTACAATTCTTGCATTCTTTCATTCAGTGTAGCTACCATCCCAATAGGTGCGCCCCTCATCGTAATGATCAAACACATATTAGAGTACTTACACACAACTAAGCATGTGAGTTGAGCCAAAATTTGAATGGTCATCTCATACCAAACTTGTGAGGTCCAGTTGGGACTTCCTACCAGAGAGAGTCACAAACTATTATTGGGAAATTTTTCATTATCAACAAGTATGTGAATTATGGAATCAAGGTCCATAATAAGGTTGAAACCAAAAAATGTGGTCATTTATGGCCTCAGGATGGATCCTAAATATTTTCTCTAGAAATTTCAAGGTGGGAGAAGTAGTAAAAATTACACATACATTTTATTCCTCCAAATATTCCTCTCTAAAATATGGTTGAAAATTAATATATTGATCCAACCAGAATTATTTATACTTTACATACCTTCCTCTTGGATCGTATCTAACAACATATGAAAAAACTGCTTTACCTATAACATCTAAGTAAAAGGCCTACTCACATTACTTAGAAGAACATAATATGCCATCTTCAAAATTCTCCACCTCCTTAAGTTTCAAAATAATATTAGGGTAAGGAAAAATAACTTTGAATACTAACACACAAATAGGATTTTTACTAGTTTTATCAAGAAATATAATTCTATTAAAGAAACAGGATGATTATTTAATCAACAAATGTTAATGCTCAAAATAGTTTTGTGAAAATTTTCCATCACCTAAGGAGAACATATAGACCAAGGAGAAACTAAATTTGAGGCTCCCATAATAGGTACAACTTAACCTCCACCCATCATTATCCCATTCTAGTAGTTTGAGTTAATTTCATTGTCCCTCTTTAATACATCCATCACTACAACACATGAAATCTTGAAGCCTAATATTTTTCATATATTGAAAAGGCTTGGCTAATCTAATCCCTCTACTCTAGTACTTTGCAGATGCATATGTTGACAAGATATTGTGTGTAAACGTAAGATAATTTGTGATCGCATCTTTAGAACCATGAATTAAATATTTGCATCCATTCTTTAGTTTATTTTGTATAAACATGAGAAGGATACATAAAAATACTTACTAGTGATGGGTCTTTTGAATAGTCCATCACATCATAAGATGATCCATAAAAACATCATTAAACATCAATCCATATTAAATTGTTAACAATTTAATAATTCATTATATAGTTTAATATATGTTATTTTCTAAATAAACCATGGTTGATAATAATTTTGTTAACAATAAAAGAAAAATGTATATCTTATATAATAGAATATGTTTGCGTGTTTTTTCATTAGAATAAACAAAGTTGATTATATTTTATCCGGCTTGAAAAAAAATAAACATAGTAGATATATCATTCACAAGGAATTGAGGTCATCATATTCTCATAACAAATTTCTATCTCAATATTTAAAATTCCAGCAAAAAAATTAAGAAGCTACAACCCTTTATAAAACTCATTGTAATCATCTCATATTTAAAATATTTAGAATTAAATTATACAATGAAAAAAGTTTAATTATTTCCAATAAGAAAATAATTTACTCTATTGTCACCTAGAATATAGTACTTTGCAAAGGTCTATGTAGATATGACCTTCTATTCATTCAATATTGATTACTGCAAAAAATATTTGGAGTTTTACTCTTCACCTGGCCATAGACCTTGTTATTCCAAATATCTCAATAACAAGTCACGAATAAGCCATCAATCGATAACTATGGCTTCGCTTCTTAGCCATCCTCAATTACATAGGAAAATGTGATGTCATATTCTCCTTCTTCTCCTTCCTTAATAGAATACATCGATGGCAAGGAACCCAACCCCTATAATCCAGCTATCACTATATAATTCTTCCTAGTGATGGGTCTTTTGAATAGTCCATCACATCATAAGATGGTCCATAGAAACATCACTAACATCAACCCATATTAAATATTTTCAATTTAATAATTCATTTTACAGTTTAATATATGTTATTTTCTAAATAAACCATGGTTGATAATAATTTGTTAACAATAAAAGGAAAAATTATACCTTATATAATAGAATATGTTTGTGTGTTTTTTCATTACAATAAACAAAGCTGATTATATTCTATTTGGCTTGAAAAATAATACACCTAGTAGATATAGCATTCACGAGGAATTGAGGTCATTATATTCTTGTAACAAATTTCTATCTCAATATTTAAAATTCAACCAAAAAAAATTAAGAAGCTACAACCCTTTATAAAATTCACTGTAAACATCTTATATTTAAAATATTTAGAATTAAATTATACCATGAAATACGTTTAATTATTTCCAATAACAAAATAATTTACTCTATTTTCACCTAGAATATAGTACTTTGGAAAGGTCTATGTAAATATGACATTCTATTCATGCAATATTCATTACTGCAAAAAATATTTAGCTTTCTACTCTTCACCTAGCCATAGACCTTGTTACTCCAAATATTTCAATAACAAGTCACGAATGAGCCATCAATCCATAACTATGTTTTCACTTCTTAGCCATGTCCTCAATTACATAAGAAAAAGTGATGTCATATTCTCCTTCTTCTCCTTCCTTAATAGAAAACATCGATGACAAGGAACCCAACCCATATAATCCACCTATCATTATATAATTCTTCCTTTTTCTTAACATTTTCCTTTCAAATAAAACTACATTATTGTTAATGTTTTCTCTCTTACTACATAAGTCGTCATCATTGTCGTTACCATCATCATCATCATCATTTTTTATTTCCTTTCTACTCTACCTTGAAATTTTTTTATATATTATTTTATTTTATTATTATTATATTACTTAATATTGTGTGGGATATAAAGCTCCACTTTTGGTGGGATATAAAGCTCCCTCTCAAGAGAGCACCACATCACTTTATCCTCATCAAACATTACATCCCTTCGCACAACTGTCATTTGGAGAGATGACAAATACACACGGTTGTTGTGGGGAGTTTTTGTGTAACCTACAAATGCCCCCAATTCTATGGATGACTCAAGCTTATTCCTTGATTCTTTGGAGACATGGTAGTAAATAGAGGCTCCCAAAATGTTGAAGTGTGAAACATTCGACATTCTCACCGAGAAATATTTCTCTAGTGTAATCATGCTAATAGTTCGATGAGGCCTTCGGTTCTTCAAATGGATTGTTGTGTTGCAAGCCTCATCCCACAAATGTAGAGGTAGGCCTTGGTCATGCAACATCACCCTTGTTGCTCCCACAATGCTATGGTTTTTCCTCTCAACCACCCCATTCTGTTGTGGGTTGCGGGGTGTTGTCAACTCTCATCAAATGCCTTGTTTCATACATAAGTTTTTAAATTCATTCGACACATATTCACTTGCATTATTTTTCACGAGAGGCTTCACCTTATTGTTGGTTTCATTCTCAACAAGTGCCTTGAATTCTACATACATGGATAATGTCTCATATTTCTTCCGCATGAAGAAGATCCAACACTTTTGTGAGAAGTCATAAAAAAGATGACAAAATATTTGTGTCTGGCAGTGGAGGATGTTGAGAAAGGTCTGCAAACATTAGATTGGATCCTTTATAGGACTGCATGTGCTTGGTTGTCCCAATCATTGAATGTGGATTTTTTGTACTTCCCCAATGTACATCCTTTGCATACATCATGGTTCTAAAGTGCTCCATTAGGGAGGCCGGTGGTTATTTTTTGTATCATCTCAAGGTTCCATGATACAAATGATTAAGTCCTTTGTAAGAAATTTCATCGACATCACGACCCTGCACATTCTCTGCCTTGGATTTTAATGCAACACAGTCTTCCAAATTTATCTTATACAGGTTCTACACATGAATCCTGATCTGTTTCACCTATCCCATGGCTATGTGTCTCGAGAATATTTTTCCTTCACTAAAAATCACATCATAACCATGGTCTTCCAAAACTAAACAAAGATGACATTTTTCTTTAGGCCTAGAGCAAACATGACTTCCTTGAATATGAGAGGGGAGCCCAACTCACTTTGAAAGGTGACTATACAAATATTTGTTGGGTTGTACCTTCCATCGTCGATATCCTTCTCCTCCAGGTCACTGAAAAAACATCTACACCCTGTCATTTGGAACGATGCACCTAAGTCCAAGTACCACACCCTCTCCATCACTATGCTAGACATCCATGGAATAAGGGACAAGGCTAGCTTGAACTGTGAAGCCAAGGCTTCACCTGCTACTCCTTTTAAGGTCTTCTTATTGGCCCTTTTGTTGGACACTTCATGGCATAATGCTCGTATTCATGGCAATAGAAGCATTTAAATTTTGAACAAAAATTTCTTCTTCCCACCTTGGCAAGATTCTAGTTTAGTAGGAGATTTCTTCCCTTTTTGCTTCTTTCCCTTTCCAACCAATGCAATTTTTAATCAATCCTTTCCCTTGAATGACGTTCGATCTCTAGTTTTCCATTGTATTTAATCCTATACCAAACTATACCATAAGTGTTCCCAATTCAATAGTTTCTCCCTTCCATTCACTAAACCTTAACCGTTATACCAACTCTTGGGAAGACCCATAAGGGATAGGCTTACCAAGTAATCCTCTAAAAAAATAACACCAACTCCTACAATTTCATTATGAACTTGTGTGAACCTACTAAGATACTGTCGTATAATGTCATTCTTCTAAATATTGATAGTTCAAATTTTATCCTTAAGCGGTAGCTTCATATGGTCACTACTGTTTTGGAGTAGATCTATCAATTCCTACCACATTGAATAAGGATTTTATGTCCCATGTAAATTTATGACAATGTGATCCCATACTCCCTCCAACATTATTCTCCTCCCTATGGCAACATAATTCTTCCATCGAGAAAGGTTATGGGCATCAGATTCACTAGTTTTGCAGCATCTCTCTTGACGTATTCTAGCAATCCATTATCAATAAGTAGCTCCTCCATGCGATGAAATTAGAGTTTCATTCATAGACATAGTCTAGCCTTAGCCCGTTGAATGTCATATTCTCAGCGCTGAAGAGATATTGCTACGCTGAACTATGAATTCAAACCTCTTGAGAAACAAATTCGAAATTCATGTTTTATTGTTAATCCTACTCTAATACCATGTAGGAATTATGGTGTAGATTTGCAACTACTCATGAAGGTTTTTCAAAATCACAAGATGCAAGCCTACTCTATTACTCTATGGAAGTTAATTCACAATTTAGAACAAAATTTCCAGACATGCAATAAGAAATAACACTCATGCACATAATATTTTTCCCGGGGAAAGAAATCTGCTAAAAAACCTAATGCCTGCTTGCATTAATCTAATGAATAGAGATGTATTACAATTGTCTTTCTCAACTGTTCACAACCTACAAGTGAATAACCCATTTCTCTGCTCACTAAGAATTTGTAACCTAGACTTAGTCAATTTTATCCTCTGCTTGAGCCCCTATTTCCTTGCACAATTCCTTTAGAAATTGGACCTCTATTATTTAGGAATTTTGCCAAAATGGTTTGCGTAATTCCTAAGGTTGATCATCTAACTGCATGCAACATCTGTATGCTCAAGACTAGTTTGTAATTAATGTTACACTCCCTTGGAATCTCCACTAGAGATGGGGAACTCGAATTCTTTACATGCACTAGCTATTTTGGGATGATTGATCAATTAACTAGATGATGACTGAGTTAGACTAGAGTTCCACTGTACAACTTCTTTCCAATTGTTCCTCCAATAATTAGAACTAGTTTAACTGAAAAAAACTTGAGATAACTGACTTTGATTGATGCAAAGTAGAAATCACACATGCTTAATTGAACTCTAACTCCTCCAACTCAAATTTATTGAGTAAACTAGGTGACACAGGCCATGCCATACAAGTTAATTGCATCCAAGTTGCCTGCATATGTGGAAATTCAATTTTTCTCAATTTCATCGAGGAAAAATCCAATAGAGAATTTCTTGCTGCATTTTTGAACAGTCCTTCAGGTGAATCTAATCCATGTTGTCGATGATAGTTAGGAGGTCCAACACAACAATGTGCTCATAACAACAATGACTAGATGAAAGTAGTGTTCAAAATAAATGAAATTGTCAAAAAACACATATTAAAAGACAATCAATGGAGACCTTGAAAAGTACTCCAACTATGTTATTGTCTATCCACATTCAGCGAAAGTGCCTCCATCGCTCTGTTTCGTGAAGAACCCATAAAAAATGTAAAGAATAACTCCTAATCTTTTACCTTTTTTACTAGCACTTCATATTGAAAATTGTAAGACGAAAGATTTATTTTGTCTTAAAAAAATTTCCTTAAAAGGCCCCTCCATGTAGTACTGTTGAATGCAATGACAGACAAGTTGTCTCTAATCGTATCTACAAAGATCAAAGGGATAGAAGAGGTATTGATGTCGAAGGAATATTTCTAGGGAAGGTTGTCGTATTCTTCAGTGATGGTTACCCCCACAAAACAGAAATCCCAACAAATCATTGTCTTTATATAAAATAACGTGAATGGTAAGTGAAATGGCAGCCTCAATATAGGTGAGGGACTGTAGTAACATGTAAGCTAGCAGACTTAAGGTTCACTATCAAAGTCAATATTACAGTTGTTAGATAATATTATTTTAAATTGATATGTTTTTGTCTTAATTGTTAATTTTCTTAAATGGATTTTGTTTTTAGTGGTCATTGTCTTAAATATAAAGTTTTGTCTTAAAATGTTTTTACCTCAATTTATTTTTGTCTTAAATATAAAGTTTTGTCTAAAAATAATTTTGTCTTAATTTGTTTTTGTCTTAGATATAAAGTTTTCTCTTAAAATATTTTTGTCCGAAATTGTTTTTATCTTGAATATAAAATTTTGCCTTAAATATAAACTTTTGTCTTAAAATATTTTTGTCTCAAATTGTTTTGTCTTAAATTTAAAATTTTGCCTTAGACTGTTTTTGTCTTAAATATAAAATTTTGTCTTCAAATATTTTTCTCTCAAATGGTTCTTGTCTTAAATTTTATATTTAAGGAAATATAATTGATATTAAATTTTAATACAAAATAACTAAAATAAAATGTGACTTTTTAAAACAAAAGAATTATTTTGTCTTAAAAGAATGTCTTAAAAATGTTGAGTTGAGACAGAAAAAGCAACCACTATAACTACGACTTTTTTTTTAAACAATGGCTTCCTCATAAATAGTGCGAGAAGAAAATCCAAAAAGGCCAACACAGTAGCTTTCATTTTCATGATAAATGGCATCATCATCATTAACTCACTTATCATGAGAGCAGCAACCACAAGGGTCGACACAGTAGCTTTCATTTTCATGAGTAATGGCGTCATCGTCCTTACACTTATGGCCTCTTATATATGAATCTTATACACGTGATTTCATGATGAGTTGTACTAGCAGATGAAATCATTCATGCATCCATACAATATAATACTCATACAGAGGGATCGTGAGGGAGAAGGGTAGAGCAAAAATTGATATGAGATATTGAACAATGTGTATATTATAGAAAGAAAGAAAGAAAAAAATATATATTTTAACATCTATGAGGCTAAAGATAGCCTATGAAATAGATTGCTTTTTCATCTGCTTGATGTATTTGACCCTTTTTCTGTGAAGCTTCGCAATGAATCCTCCTAGCTTCTTGACAAATCCCTCACCTAAATAGATTAACCCAAGGGCTAGTTGCGAGCATATCTGCATAACTTTCCTTGTTGTCTTTGAAGGCCTCACATTCGAAAATGAAATGCTTTTATGTTTCCACTTTTTCAAAAGAACTAAAAATGTATATTCTTTCCTTCCACACTTCTTTTGTCCTTTTCCAATACCGCGTTTCACAACAAAGTTGATGAGAATTAGTCCTTAACTGAGCAATAAGAATTTTGGCTCGCCAAGAGATATTGACCTCTAAGTATGCTTTTGGTTGATGAATATAAATGGGATTTGTTAGGGCATAAATTTACCTCAGGCTGAGAAAGGTAGGATCCAGGGCCAACAACAAACCACGCTTAACCTGGTAGCTAGCCCTACCAGGTCGGGAGAGGGCTCTCTCCGGGTCAATCTCAGCAAAATATAATCACTAAATGCTTGATATGACTGATATAACTACTGATATTAGGATAGGTATGTGTGTAAGAGAGTCTGATTGAATAAAATAACATTTTTCTGGCTCAAATAGAAAAGCAGATTTTGGGTGCAGGGAACAAGGCTCAGTTTGGCATAGATCTCAATGGGCCAAGGTAGGCAACTGATTTTGGCACCTCAAATAAAATGAGGTGGAGGGATTAGACAGGTGAGGAGTTGAAGAGGGCAAGAGAAACCATGGATCCTCTCCAAACAATTGAAAACATCAAGAAACTAAAGAAAACATCAACTAGAGCAATGCAATTTCAATGGATTCTACTTACAATCTTGTTTGATTTAGTTAGGAAGAAACAAGATAGATAATGCCATACATAACACATAAACAAATACAGAATAAAGAAATGTACCAAAACAAAATGCCACTGGGATCCCAAAGAGTGTTGCAAACCCTGGTCTCAATTCCTTAGCCAAAATGTTGATATGAGTGTACAATGAAGCTCTTTGATTTCTCAAGAGTCCAACCATGCTAATACTGAAAAAGTACATAATATAGACAAACCATAGCTCATCCTAGCCTCTAGGGGTCGAGCTCACATGTTTAGGAGCTGTTTCAACTAATTCTAAACTGAGAACTAGAAATCAGGCAATAGAACAGCGTGCCTCTAAAAACAAGGGAACTCATTCATTCAGTTTCAAACAACTTTTTAACAAATGAATCTACCTCCATAAGTGAAAATTTGACATATTTACATCATGATCCATCCATGTACATTGAATTACATCACAAATTTGACACTAAAAGGGTGAAAAAGTCAAACTGGGAAAATATAGGTGAAAAACAGAGCATTCTTGGTCAAACTAGGCCAAATTTCCTCTATGTGCCGCACTTGATTCTCTATTCATAGTGCCTGTTTGGAGCCACTTTTGAAGGCCTTAATGGTGTCCAAATTCACTACAAGTGTGCTTTTTGGAAAGGTCTACCTATCTACATTCCAATCCTAGTGGCATTTTTCAATTTGGCCTCCATTTTCACCTCCAAAATTCCATTCTCCTAGCACTGCTTCCTGTGTGTCAACATAGGGGCAGTGAGGTCATTTTTTGAGTGTTTTTGACCTTTTTGAGGGCTCAAAACCTATCCAAATTTCTTGGCCATTGGTAGGAAAGTATATTTTTTCATGCCAAATCCAAAAATGCTGATTTTTTGTCATTTTAAGGCTCCTATCAAAAGCGAGCCCCAGGTGGCAGAGCGCATGGAGTAGAAAATCCTATTTTTTGTGCCAAAAATTCCAAAAATGCAAAAAGTGCCCCAAATTCTTTGAAATTTGGGCTAAGTTTTCTTCATCAAGCATTGTGTTTGGCCAAGGAAGCCTCAGCCAATATCCAGTCCTTCATGCTCATTTTTCCTCCTTGATGCTCTCTTCAATTTTGCCTTCAAGCTCCTGATTGTAGCTTGGCACACCATATTCCTTGAAAAATAATGATATGCCATGTTTCTCAACATATTATTCTCATTGATGGCCTCTTATAACCTCCTCTCCAAGTGGATATTGGCTCTTTCAGGACATGACTCCCGATCGGCATTAACCTCTTGCTCAAGTGAAGTGAACTCCACCCCCCTCCTTTGGGTAGCATGGCGATTCTCCCGAATGTTTTGCAACTCCATAATCGCTTTCTGATCTTAAATCTGCTTATTTCTTTGCTCTAGGTAATTTATTGTCCATTTAGCCCTCTCTAAATTGAGGGACAAGGCATTGATGTCCGCCTGCTGCTCTTGGATGAGTTCTTTGTGATTTGTGCTTTGCGTGCCCACATCGATATCATCACCCTCAATGACAATGAAATCAGTCTCCCACTCACCTGATGGTCCTTCATCCTATAATAGCCTCTTGCCTTTGTCTTGAACCTATTGTTCTGATGACGGAAGCAAGACCCCTTCCACCCTAGGTGGAGATAATACTTGATTAGCTGCTACGAACAACTGTCTAGTGCCCTTCTGATAAGTGATAAACACTGGCATACTATCAGTCTGTGTCTCATGACCCTCATGTTGATAGGAAGGTCCACCTATCTCATGTAAAGTCTCTGAAGGTCCCTGAGGAGTTGTGAAAAACTCACGAGAAATGAAGTCCTCCCAAGTGATGTCCTGTAAGCCAAGCTGATGGATGACCACAATTTTAATGAGAGAAAAATGATATATACTATTGAACTACTGTTGAGGAGTCTTGTGCTATACTAGGGTGGTCATATTCTCAATATTTCGGCACATGAAGTAGGGGAGGTTCATCATCCTCACCCTGGTAAAATGCATCAGCAGCCTCATATGATAAGCATATAAACGGGAAAACCGGCCCTCACAGCTTAAATACTTCATTATCAATTTCATCAAAGGAGCATAAGAATCGTTGAGGTACTGGAAAGGAAACACTCTACTGAGCTGTCTTGAATAACCAGGCTTGATGTATGGTTCATAGTGCTACCTGTCAATTTGCTACCTCTTGTTCCATTGCTCTCCAAGGTTAGGAATATCGGTTGCTAGTGAAATAGATTCTAGTGTTAAAGTGAATGTGACACCAGCTATAGTGGCTTGACCATCATGTAAATGAAGCACAAACAAACAAGCCAACTCTTGATGAAACTGAATTCTAGCAACTAGCTCACAAAATTCATAGCAGGACTGGTGTTGGAAACAACAGATGGCAAGGGGGCAGGCCTGGAACTCAGCAAGAGTGGTTGGTTCTTCTCGAATATGCTTGCCACCTCTATGAGGCCTCCTGGGTGCATGTACTTCTGTAGGTGAGTCACTATGTGTCTCCTCTTCATAAGCATATGAGGGATCAACTTCCATCTTTGCTAGGTGGATGAGCTTTCTTAATGAGAAGTGGGTGATTTATGATGTTTTTTGACTTCTGCCACCAAAGGAAGAGTGATATGAGGGATTGTAGAGGGAGGGAAAAATGAGGGATTTAGGGACTGTTGGGATAGGGTTTAGTTAAGGGAACAAGGAATTAGAGAGTAATTTGAGAGCTTTTGGTATAGGACTAGGGTTTGGGAATTTGTATTTGGGATTTTGGGAAATGGGAATTGGGGTAGGAATAAATGATGTTTTAGGAATGTGTGAATTTAGGGAATAGGGAAATCAGGGAGAATGAGTGAGGGAGTGGAAAGGTGAGGGAATAATAAGATTGACTTGGCAGCCAAAACAACAGTTCAAACCTTAGGAAACAATTTCCTTTGAGAGATTTAAAGAGATAGGGTTTGATTTCTTGTTAAACAATCACCATAAGGCAACCACCATAAATCGCATACAAGATTGTTTCACTAGCAGTGATAAAGGCTCAAACTACTTGCACAAATGAAGATCCAAACATTTTGTTCAATTTGGAATGAGTTGTTGAAGATTTCGGGCTTGATGGCTCTATGCGCCACGCCTCAAACCCAACACGCCATGCCTGTGTATGTACCGCGCCTATTCAATTTAACACTGGAAATCACGGCGCAATGCTCCACGGCTGCTATGTGCGCCGCGCCACCTGCCCAGTGTGCAACGCCTCTATCTTGGGGCAAATTTTCACCGATTTCTCTGGCTTTCTCTAAAACACGGCTTTTCTTTGCTTCCAACTTTGTCTTTGAGTGCAAATGAGCTTTTCAATTTGAATAAATAACTTATATACATGGAGCCTTTAATTTTTATTTCATAAATACCCATTTTCATAATGTTCGAAATTTGACTTTATTTTTTAACTCTATTTTTGAGCTTTCTCACTTTATTTAAGCTTGTGATGAACTGAATGACCTATGTCTTGTTTACTTTGCAGGGGGTTGGAGCTACTGAGGCTAGGAAAAGTGACCAGGGTTGCAGGTGAAGTAATTTACATATGAAGGGAATAAAAATTACATGAATTTGTACAATAAAATCTAAAAATACACTATTTTTCTCCAAAATAGAGTTTTGAGGAAAAACACATCTCTGAACACTTGATTATGAAATTTATTGATGTTGGAACCTCCTCATGTTCTTTCTTTTTATTATTGGAATTTTTGAAACCCTTTTTTATGAAACCCTACTGAAACCCTAGACCTAAATGACAATAAAATCCTAGAAAAGACTTCTGCAATCTTTAAGACAAAAAGGTGACTGTATACAATTTTTGATGAATAAACATGAGCCAGCAGATAAATGACATGAGGGAGATTGTAGGAGAATCCACTACTGTTAGATGTTCCATGCACCTAGTGGAATGCAGCTGACTGGTCGGGACACCTAATATGCAATGCAACAAGAGGATTTGATCTCAGACGAAGGGATGAAGATACCAAACCTAACAGGATTCAACACTTCAATATAGTACTTTTTCTTTCTTTCGAAGTAAAAATTAGTCCTTAACTAAGCAATAAGAATTTTGGTCCGCCAAGAGAAATTGACCTCCACGTATGCTTTTGGTTGATGACTATAAATGGGATTAAACACTTCAATGTAATACTTTTTCTTTCTTTCGAACTAACTATAATATTGGTCGTGAAATTTTTTTTTTTTAATAGAAAACATGGGAGAGAATATAATGATTTTAAAAGCATTCTTCATAGAGCACAAGGGAGAGAACACAATTGTTTTAAAGGAGCAGTGCCAAAAGGGCCCTACATTTAAGGGGTTTAGAAATCAATGTTCTCATGATAAATGGATGGTTTCAATTTTGCGTGTTGAATGTTTGAATTTGGGGAGAGAGCGTGGAATAGTTCATCTCTGGTGTTGAATTGACTTCAACCGATTAGAAAGCAAAACTTAAAGATATATACATAGAAATATATACAAACTAGGAAGTTAGTTTAGATGGGATGTACAAGTGTATGTGACTGTGTGGGAAGGTATTAAATATTTCCCATAAAATAATCACTGATTTTTCATTTAGCACAGACTCGAAGATTTCGAAAAGTAAAGCACTTTCGATTGATCTAAATCCGTGTTTTCGCGCATTTAAGACGTACTCCGGAAAAAATGGGAAACATTTTTAAAATTCATCCCAAAGTAGATATTTTTCAATATATATAGAAATATAAAAGAGAGATGGTAGCATCTAAATAGGTAAAACAAGAAGGAATACTTTTTTTATATGTTAATAATACTATTAGTATTTTGGATGAATAATTTGACATATAATATAGGCAGTTAATTAGAGTAATAGAATTTTAAAATTTTGTTAGAGTTTATATATTGGTTTATATTATTCATATACTTTTATGATGTGTATAACTAAATTATTAATAAATATTATTTATTTAAAATTCTAATAATTAATATTATAAAAATAATCACAAACATATGTGGCATAATAATTTGTTTTGTGTATTTTAATTATATTTTGTTTATAAATACCATTTTAATTTTAATTTTAATGTTTTTAAAAGCTAAATATTTGTAATTTTAAATAAGTAAATTTGAAATATATTAAAAAGTATTTGATTATTTAAATTTAACTAAATCATTTATGTAAAAGAAAAACAAAAATATTAAAAAAACTATCAAAATTATTTATACGTTAATTTAAAATTTACATTGCAAAATACTTCACTCATAAATCAATGAATCATTACTCTGTACACATCTTTTAAATTTAAATACTATAAAATCTAAATTATGTTAGTGTTCATAACATTATGATAGAAATCAATATAATAATCAAGCAACAATACAATAGTGATGTACACCATGATTTACCTTCGAAAACTTCAACTCGAAAAACTAGACGACTATAGATCTACTATTGTCATTGGCTAAAACAGAGTTAGGCCAATAACTTGAACTTCCATGGTTCAACTTTGGCTAATTACAATGGAGAATACTCAAGCCCTTTAAGAGATTTAACTGCATTTCATACCACGAGTCACCAATACCGAATTCCCAAAATAATAATTGTTAATGCAATTGTTGACATAACCTCAACTCCACCATTGTGTCATGTTTATCTAACAATCCCCCTCTTAAACTTGAATTTGCTATTTCCTTCACTAAATTTTGCCAAACTAGCCAATTGAGACAACAACGCTCACCTCTAGGCCTAACCCCCATCAATGTCAAGGAATTTTAGAACCTCACATGTTTTCCTAGATAAGCATGCTTCATCATGCTCCCCTACATCACCTAGGTCTACATCTAGACTTTACTAGTGACTTACCAAAGGTACACATGCCTTATCAGGTCTTAAAGTCATATGCCCATTTACAAGAAAAATTTTCAACTCCATTAGTAATTTTTTTTTTTCATCTTGGCCTTAAGCCACCATTCACCACAGATGTAACTTTCCTCCATGCTCATTTCCACACCACACATAACCACTTCTTGCAATGATTTAGGAGAGTTACACATGCCTTCTTAGGTCTTAAAGTCATATGCCCATTTAGAAGAAATTTTTTCAACTCCATTAATAATTTTTTTTTATCATCTTGGCCCTAAGCAACCATTCACCATACATGTAACTTTCTTTCATGCTCTTTTCCACACTACACATAACCACTGCTTCCAAAACATTTCATTTCACCTTGTGAGACGAGAATCCATGACGCAGTTCACCAAAAAATCTCATCATGTCCTAAAATATTTGTCACTTTAAATATTTTCATCTTGTAGTATTCCACATTCTCTGTGATGTTTAGACCTTCATCCCATTTTTGCATAGTTTTTTCCTTCATCGAAATCTGCAATGGTTACAACTTAGTGTCGAACACTCCAAAGTAATCAAGAAACATAGGAAAAAACCATGTCTTATTTTTTTCCCAGCATTCCTCACAAGACGATAATCCCATTAATTCGGTCTAGTTGTATATGTTTTTTGCTAGAAAATGCACTTATTTAAATCTAACGATGGGCATATACATCCGAATCACAATAATGAGTCTACATATTGGGAAATAAATGCCCCTTTCTTCTGTGTACCATCCTTTTCTAACACTTGGACCTCTACACATAACATTCATCTCAACGCTAATAGTTGTTTCTCTTATTCAATGATGGATGACATTGGGATTTTAAAATATTTTCAAACTTTGGAATTTTATATTTTAAATCCTTGCATTTATTATGTCAAAGATACTTTTACTAAATCCCTTGCATTAATTATTTCTTACATGCTTACACAAGCATAGATTAAGAAGGTAACATTAATGTTCGAAAGAGTAATAGTGGAGGAGCATTTTATTTGGGATCTCACTTGGTATCATGGTTCAACTAAAGAAAAAGCTCCATTGATCTATCTATTGTTGAGGTAGAATATGTTGATGTTGCATCTTGTTGTACACTCAACTTTCATGGATGATGGAAACATTGCAAGACATTCAATTCACTTGTCCTCAGCCTATACCTATTCTTTGCCATAATACTAGTGCCACAAGTATTTCGAAAAATCATGTCATGCACTAAAACAGGAAGAATATTCCCATCAAATGTCACTCTATGAGAGAACAGGTGCTTGAAAAAAACTTCAAACTAGAGTATGTTCCTTCAAAATAACAATTTGCAAATATATTTACAAAGTCACTTCCACGTGATTCCTTTGAATATATTAGATAGAAAATATGGGTGGTCTCTGCCTCCTCATTCTGTTAAATATTCTTACTGATCTTTCATTCTCAAGGGGAGTTGTGACTGTAAACTATTACAGTATACTTCATGTACACAGATTTAATGAAGGACAATCATGTATATATGCGAGTTGGTTCTAAAAACAACGCGACAATCTAAGGGAGAGATTTTGGTATATTTCAGTTAGTTGTTTTGTGGCCTTCCATTTCTGGTATTGGTTGGCTATAGTCTGTTGATACTTAGATGCTACTCAGAAGTGATATTGGCTTATGATGGTTATGATTCATTGTTGTTGTTTTTGGCTTTACTAATTTCTTATTTGTATGTGATCAAACTTGACAGTGGATAAGTTGGTGCAGGTTTAGCAGGATCATTTTCTATATTTCTATAAGTGCATTATTGACATTATGACTTCTTGAAGTATTCCTTGTTACATAATGATACCCTTGATTGGTGATGCTTTTGGTGATGACTACATGTTGTTGAAGAATTTTATTATGTTATGTTGCTTTAAGTTGCATAATGCTTATTTCTATGATGATGTCCTTGGTTCTCCTCTATGTTGGTGATACATGATGATAATACAGGATTCTATAATGATATATGATGGTTGCTGAAGAATCTCATGGTCTTGTTACCTGACTGTTGAGGTCTTTGATTTTCGGTCATAAATGTCATATCCATCTCTTGATGTCAAGGTCATGTAAATACCCATCATGTAATCATTGTAATACTTAGTCATGTTTAGACTATTAAGGTTAAGTCATCCCATTATTTTGGGCATTTGATGTAATGTTGAATCAAATATGTAACACCATTGTGTTGGGTTATTGATGTAAGCATGAGTTCTTAGTGATAGGAACAATTATATTTAGTTGAGTTATAAAGTCATGTAATTCCTAGAAAACCTTTTAGCAAATTAGATCTACATTGATCCTCTCTATAAAGAGAGAAAGAATTCTTCATTCAACATTGCTCAGCCCATTTCCCTTGATGTCAAAGGGGAAGTGCAGCTTGGTGTTTTGAAAATAATGCTTGGAGGGAAGCTTGGTATGACCAAAAATGTGTTTACATGTATTTACAGGTGGTGGTAACCAAACACCAAAGTGCTTGCCATCAAGTCCAAAGGGGAGATTGTTGACATTATGACTAATGGATTTATGACTAATGTGTTGTCCTTGATGGAAACCTACTTAAAAAAGAAGTCAACATGATGGTAGCAGGATGATTATACAGGCTGGTACAAATGTGACAGAGAGAATGGACAAAGGAATATCAGTTCAGAGATAGAAAGATGATATAGGTGAAGTTTAGGAAATTATATTTAGGTCCTGTGAAGAAAAGTCTCGTACATACGCTGGTATGGTAAAGAAAAGTCACGTATAGTTTCTGCACCATGGTATTGTTAATACCAGGGGTATTTTCCATGTTATTGACCCATAATAATGACCACGATAATGGATATTTGATCTCGTCAAAGAATACCATCGACATTACTAAGTCATTGGCCTAAGGTATTTGCTAAGGACTAAGCTATATAAGGAGATGGAGATCCAAGTGCTAGATGTGCGAAAATTTTCTTATTTCTGTGAGAAATTTAATATGCAATAGGTGTGCACCAAGCAGTAGGGAAAAGAAACATATCTGTAAAATATGAAGTATGGTATCATATGTATTTGCTTGATCTGCTTATTAAAATATCTAATTGTTATAGATTTGTGGTGTTAATGATACTCTAACATGAATATGAGATAGTAAGGGGTGTGCAGTATATTCTATCATTGTAGCGAAAGAATGAATTAGTGATTCCAGATCTTTATGTGGGTTTTCCTCTGAAAGATCATGTA
Source organism: Pinus tabuliformis (assembly GCA_031772625.1). NCBI lineage: Eukaryota > Viridiplantae > Streptophyta > Pinopsida > Pinales > Pinaceae > Pinus > Pinus tabuliformis. The sequence goes on along the minus strand of CM062818.1, from coordinate 640,421,352 downwards.
CATATGTAGATCTTTGTTAGCATAGTCGCATATATTTCTTGTAGTATGGTCAAAACTATACAAATGTGCCTAATATGAAAGGCACATACATACACATGAGTTCTTTATAAGATTCAGATACGTCTACTAGGGTTTTACAAGATGAGCAGATGATAATGGTTGATCTGTTCTATTATGTTTGTTGTTGTCTGTTGATGAAGTACTTCTCGTAATAATCTGTGTTTGATAGTACTGTTTGGGCTAAATTGATTATGAATTAAAATTTGACTATGTGATGATACTGTTGTCTGATAATCTGTATTTGGTTCAATGATTTATGTTGGATTTAGTATCTTTTGGGGTCATTTATTCAGTAGCACAATGAATCAAATTTGGTTATCAATGTTTTGAGATCCGTACATGGGTATTCTTTAGGATAAATGTGTACATATGCATGTATGATAAATAATAGTAGCTTATACAATCTCATGCATATTTGATCAAGATTTGTAGTGGTAGAAGTTGGTTTCTATGATGGGTAACGATGTTTGACTCGGTATATTGGTGAGTGGGTTTGCATTGGTATAATTTATTTTGAACTAATCAAGTTGTATTAGTTACATTAGAAGGTTTGATGATCGATTAATTCAGTAGTTGATTTCAGAATTGATTGAGAGTTGATCTAGTTTGAACATTCTGAAAAGTGATCCATAGAGAGGTGAGGATAATAGTATTCACAAAGGGGGTTGTAGCTCCCTTCCACTAGGAGTTGGAAAATGAGAGAAGTTTTTAACCTTCTGTAGGTAGGAGCTTAGTTGCTCATTAAAGTACGCGCTCGTACAAGATTGTAAAAAACTTATTTTTAATATAAGAAGAAGACATAGACAAAAACAACGGTAGTTTTCTCCCACATTGGGTTTCCACCTAAAAATCCTAGTGCCCATATTGTTGTGTTTGTTTATGTTCTATCTTCTTATTAATTTCTCATACTTAATATTTAATTCATGAATGACAGAATAATAATGCATTGATTAATGTTGTATAGATGATCAAATTATCTAGATAGACTTGGGTTTCTATAGTAACAATTGCGTACATACTCTAGTTGCATTACAATGGTCACGTATAATAATCAAAATAAGAGCTTGAAATTGAAAGTGTATAAAATATTGGTTCACCACCCTCTTAGTATTTTTCCTATCAACAATTTGCTAAAACCCTCAATGCATGTTTGCATTAATATGATTAATAGGATGTAATACAATTTCTTTGCTCAACTGAGCAAAATTTACAAGTGAATAACCTATCTCTTTGCTCACTAAGAAGCTCAAACCTGGACTTAGTCAATTTCCACTTCTACTTGAGCCCTTATTTCCTTCTGTGGTTCCTTGACAAATTAGGCCCCTATTATTTAAGAATTTTTCCAAAGCGGATTGCGTAATTCCCAAGGTTTATCATTTGATTGCATGCAACACATGTACACTCAAGACTAGTCTACAACTAATGTTACACTGCCTTGGAATCCCCACCACAGCTAGGGAACTCGAATTATTTGCATGCACTAGATATTTTGGGTTGATTGATCAGTTAACTAGATAATCACTAAGTTTGACTGAAGTCCCACTACACAAATGACCTTCCACTAGTTCCTCCAACAATTATAACTAGTTTAAGTGGAAACAACTTGAGATAAATGAATTTGATTGCTACAAATTAGCAATCACACATGCTTAACTCGAATCTAACTCCTCCAACTCGAATTTACTAAGTAAACTGGGTGACACAATCCATGTCACACAAGTTAATTGTATCGAAGTTGTCTGATGATGTGGAAATTCAAAATTTTAATTCAATTAAGGAAAAATCAAATTGAATTTTTTTTGCTACATTTTTCAACAATCCTTTAGGTGAATATAATCCATGTTGTCGATGACAATCAAGAGTTACACCACAACAATATGTTGATAACGACAACGAACAAATAGAAGTAGCATTCAAAATAAATGAAACGGTTAAAAAACACATATTAAAACACAATCAATGGAGACCACGAAAAGTACTCCAACTATGTTATTGTTTATCCATGTTCAGCAAAAGTGCCTCCATTTCTCCTCTCACGAGGCACATCTCTATTATCGGCCTCCATTGCCCTAAATCCCTTCAGTTGTTTTCGGCCTCCATCACTCCACTTCTTGTAGAACCCATCAATAGCATAAAGACGGACCCATAATCCTTTACCTTTACCTATTTTAAAAGTGCCTCGTATTGAAAATTTTAAGAAAAAGTTGCCTCTTATTGTATCAATAGTGATCTAAGGGATAGAAGACAAATTGATGTCTGCAAAATATTGTGAGGAAAAGTTGTCATGATCTTCAGAGTTGTCTACCCCCTCAAAATGAAGAGATGGAAAATTTGTTTTCTTTATATAAGATAGCAAGAATGGTAAGTGAAATATCATCCTCGGTATAGGCAGGGGACAATAGTAGCCTTAAGTTGGCGGACCTATGGCGTAGTAGCGTCAGAGTCAATTTTGCAGTTGTTAGATAATATTGTCTTGAATTGATATGTTTTTATGTTAATCATTAATTTTATCAAATAGGATTTCATCTTAAGTGGTCATTGTCTTAAACATAAAGTTGTCTTCAAATATTTTTTTCTTCAATATAAAATTATGTCTAAAATAGTTTTGTCCTAAACTATTTCGTTCTTAAGTATAGAATTTTGTCTTCAAATATTTTTGTCTCAAACCATTTTTATCTTATATATAAATTTTGTCTTAAAATATTTTGTCTCAAAGTATTTTTTGTTAAATTTATTGTTTGTTTTAAAATATTTTTGTCTCAAACTATTTTGTCTTAAATTTTATTCGTATATATGGACTTTAGATGGAAGGAGTTTTTTTTACTTTTCTTTTTTCTTAATTGATGCCTAGACTGATTCTCAAGGGAATATGATGAGCATATGCTTCTTCTTAATGCTCATTGATGGTTTTAGTGTATTACAAAATTTGTTAGCTTGCATTGACTTTAAATAAATTAAAAAAATAGACTTGTGCCAAGCGGCTCCCCACCCACCAATTTCCCAGGGATTTGAGATTATTCCAATTCTAACAAGTTTCTCATTATTATTTATAACATTCATTTATATATAATAAAATTTTATTTTGAAAAATGGGCCATTACTTTTAATAAATTTTAAAAATTATATTCATGCCATGTGGCTCCCCAGTCACAAATTTTCAAGGGTTTGAGTTTATTCAATTTCTAATAAGTTCCTCCATGTTGACATTATTTAAATTCTAATAAGTTCCTCATTATTATTTATAACATTAATTTATTTAGGAAAATGGTCCATTACTTTTAATAAATTAAAAAAAAAAAAATTGCTCCCACCCACCAATTTCCTAGGGATTTAAGATTATTCCAATTCTAATAAGTTCCTCCATGTTGAGATTATTCAGATTCTAATAATTGCCTCATTATTATTTAATGTTGATATTATTTAAATTCTAATAATTTCCTCATTATTATTTATGACATTCATTTATATAGAAGAAAATTTTATTTAGCAAAATGGTCCATTACTTTTAATAAATTTAAAAAATTATGTTATTGCCACGTGGCTCTCCACCCACCAATCTCCTTGGAATTTGAGATTATTTTAATTCTAATAAGTTCATCCATGTTGAGATTATTCCAATTCTAATAAGTTCCTCATTATTATTTATATCATTCATTTATACATAAGAAAATTATATTTAGCAAAATGGTTCGTTACTTTTAATTAATTTAAAAAATTAGGTCAGTGTCATGTGGCTCCCCACCCACCAATTTCCTAGGGATTTAAGTTTATTCCATTCTAATAAGTTCCTCCATGTTGAGAGTATTCCAATTTCCAATAAGTTCCTCATTTTATTTATAACATTGATTTATATATAAAAAAATTGTATTCACACAAATGGTCCATTAGTTTTAATAAATTTAGAAAATTAGATTCGTGCCATGTGGCTTCCCACCCACCAATTTCCTAGGGATTTCAGATTATTCCAATTCTAATAGGTTCCTCCATGTTGAGATTATTCCAATTCTAATAAGTTCCTCCATGATAAGTTCCTCATTATTATTTATAACATTCATTTATATATAACGAAATATATAACATAGTATTTTTCTATTTCTTCACTACAACGCAAATAAATTCCATAAATTCCATCCATTCTAGTATTAAGATGTCCTCAACATGTTGGAAGATCATATGAGGAAGATCATATCAAGCTCGAAGATTGTGGGCTACAAGTTGTAAATTATTTTAAAATGAAAAATTTGAAAGTAAATGTTTGCATCACAAAGATAAAATTGATAGAAAAATATAGCAAATATAAAATAATAAAATTACATGAAATGCTTAAAAATATTTTAATTTTGAACATTTATTGCATTTCATTGTACATATTAGTTGACATTGAATATTTTACTTAATATGGAATTGAATTATTTTACTTATGAAATAAATTGTTTATATTAATAAGTTCCATGATAGCTTCCTCCATGATTAATAAATTATGGAAATTAAAAATTATGGTTGATGTTTTGAAATGCATTTTTATTTTTAAAAATTGAAATGCATTATATTGTAAATTTATTATAAGTATATATATATATATATATATATATATATATATATATATATATATATATATATATATATATATATATATATATTATCAATTTTTGAAATATATATATATTAAAAATTGTAAATTTATAGATTAAAATTCCATCAATAATGTTTCACATGTTATATTTTTTTAATTTTAATATATTCAAATGAAATTATAGTAAATGAATTTTTCAATTCACAAATGCTTATTCCGTTTAATTTTTATTTTATATGAATTTATTTTTGAAAAGTTCATTATCTATTACTCATTTGTTTTTAAGATTTTGCACTATATTTTGATTTTTTTTCTTAGAAGAAAAATATAATAATAATTTACAAGAATTATTAATCTAAGACTTGATATTCCTAGGGTATAATATTATTCATAGGGTTTATAATATCAATCTTCGGGATTAATATAAATCTATTGGGTATATAATCATGGTCAACCATGGTATAACATCACATTACAATAAATATTTTCTCAATATGAAAACCTACCAATGTCGCACTGTGACAAGCATTGTTTAAGTATGAAAATCAACCATGGTCAACCATGTTCCAATGTCACATTGTGACAAAGGTTATCTCAACCATGGTCAAAGATGGTCAGTCATGGTCAACCATGATCAACATGGTCAACCATGGTCACATTTTGACAAAGACTGTCTCCTAGGCCAATGTCACATTGACATAACCATGGTCATCCATGGTCAACCATGATCCAACATCACATTGTCACCCAAACTGTCTCAATATGGAGATCAACCATGGTCAACGATGTTAGGCCATTGTCCAACATCACATTGCGACAAATGTTGTCTCAATATGAAAATTAATCATGGTCAACCATATTCCAACATCGCATTATGAGAAATATTTATCTTAGGGTTCATAATATTTTCTTAGGGTTTATATTCCTTGGGTTTATGATATTTATCCATTGGTTTAATATTATTCCCTTGTGTTTATAATCCTTTTGGTTTATTATTCACATGGGTTTATAATATTTATCTTAGGGTTTATATACCTTGAGTTTATAATATTAATCTCTTGGGTTTAATGCTATTCCCAAGTGTTTACATTATCAACCTGTTTGTTTTTTAATCCCTTGGGTTTATTATTTCCTTGGGTTTATAATATTAATCCCTTTAGGGTTTATATACCTTCCATTTATAATATTAATCCCTTAGATTTAATATTTTTCCCATGGGCTTATAATACCATTGGGTTCAATCATGGTCAACCATGGTCTCATTGTGACAAAGTATCTTTTGGTCCAATGTACATTGTGACAACCATAGTCATCCATGGTCAACCATAGTCCATATTGCATTGTGACAAAGATTATCCCAATATGGAGATCAACCATGGTCAATGATGGCGAGCCATTATCCAACATCACATTGTAACAAACATTGTCTCAATATGAAAATTAATCATGGTTAACCATATTCCAACATCGTATTGTGACAAATATTTGTCTTGGGGTTTATAATATTTATCATATGGTTTATATTCCTTGGGTTTATAATCACTTGGTTTTATTATTTCCTTGGGTTTATAATATTTATCTTACGGTTTATACACCTTGGGTTTATAATATTAATCCTTTGGGCTTAATATTATTTCATTTGGTTTATATTATCAATATGTTGGGTTTTTAATCCCTTGGGTTTTAACTATTAATCTCTTGGGTTTATTATTCCCTTGGATTTATAATAGCAATCCCTTTAGGGTTTATATGCCTTGCATTTACAATATTAATCCCTTGGGTTTAATATTATTCCCTTGAGTTTATAATATTTTTATGTTTTTGAATTAATGCCAGATGTTTATTATTCCCATCGATTTATAATACCAATCCCTTAGGTTTATTTGGTTCATATTCCTAGGGCATAATATTATTGATGGGATTTATAGTATTAATTGTACGGTTTAATATAAATCCCTTAGGTTTACTATCATTGTCATCCATGGGCAATGATGGTCAAATGTCATAATGTGCCAAAGGTTGTCTCAATATGAAAATCAACCATGGTCAACCATGGTCTAATGTCACACTGTGACAAACATCGTCTCAGTATGAAAATTAGTGATGGGAAATCATGTTCGACCATGTTTATTTTAGGGTTTATAATATTTATCTTAGGGTTTTTATACCTTGTTTTTATAATATTTATCCCTTGGGTTTAATATTATTCCCTTGCAATGAGTGAGTGTAGATATTGGAGACGGAGAGAGATAGGATCTAGCATTTACAACTATATCACGAGTGAGATCAATAGATGGTCTGCAGATTTCACCGCCTTTTTATTTTCAATATTATGCAAGATTGCAAGACAATAGGAGAAGGGATTGGTTAGAAAGCGTCAATGGTCGTGATAATTTTCCAGATTTGATTTGAATTGGTGGAGCTTATTTCATGGGCCTTGATGTGTTTTGGAAGAGGCTAGTGTTTAATAACTATATTCTGAAGCAGTGTTTAAAGTTGAATTTTGTATCAACCGCATTTAAATTGTTGTTTGATTTTTATTAAATGTTTGTTCATAATTACTATTATTATTATTATTATTATTATTATTATTATTATTATTATATTATTAGTATATTATTGATAATAACATTAATTACTGTTGACACCTAATCATAGGGATTGGGCAAACAACTGTAAATAGTGTAAATAAATAATAAGAGAAAATGGAGTGTCATCGGAAGAAGAAACTCAACAGTCACTCCCGCATGTATATAACTATGAACAACCTAAATGAGTAAACATAATCTCATTTGAGGAGTTACCTCCTGGCTTGACATGGTCTGAGAGCCAAGTCCATTTTTGGCATTGCAGCCTGCCATTGTAACTCCCTTCTACCATTTTTCAGAAATTTGTCTTGCAGTCTGCCATATTCTTCAGTTCTCTGACCTCTGTGTGATAATTAGTGTAACATTTGGTGTATTTGCTTGGTGTACCTCCCCTTTCATCTCTCAGCTCTTGGTGTGCTATCTGACACATAGAAATATTCTTGCAGCTATATTCATACTCTTTGAAAGACTACAAATAAATATTTTTTCCTGGACTGGAATCCTTTGTAGAAGTAACATTGTTCTTGTCTTCCTTCTGCTCATCTGCAACTTTTTATTCATGTTCTACATTGTTATCCTCATTAGGATGCACATCCATATAAATGCATTGTTGTTGCTTTATGTAATACCCACCACCATTGCTACTTGTTTGCAATTGCACGCTCGCTCTTATTCGAAGTTTGTTGCTTCCTTCTCTTTTGACTGGTTTTTTTTGACATCTTTGTTGCTTCATCTAGTGTCATATCCATATTTTTCTCAGTCAATGCAATTATATCAGTAGTAATCACTCACATGTTCGCCATTATATTCCGCAGATGTTACTAAAACCTAATCAAATATCAATACAAAACTTGATATAGGTAGCTTTTGCTGCTCTTCCTCCCACGCTGTCATTGCTCCCTCCAGTAAGCTTCTCCCTCCAATACGCTGCTCCCTCCGGTATGCTACTCCCTCCATACATAATTTTTTACCAGACCTGCATTCTTGACAGAATAGCATTTTTTTTCAGAATATTGTTATTACAGTGCAGTTTTTCTCTTTAACACTAGAAGTGAAAATATTTTATATATTGGTAGCATAAGTACATTTTTTTTTACAGTGCACAATATTTTTTTTAATGTATTCATTGATATCTATTATGGGAGTGGTTCTCACCGGGAAGGATAACTATCCAAAATGGTCACAAAAAATCAAACACACTCTCATTTTTAATGAGTTTTGGAAAGGAGTGTGCGTTGGAGATGGAGACAAAGAACCAAAACAGCCTACCTCAGACAAGGAATTCGCCATTGGGGAAAATAAGAACAACAAGGCTTATGCCTTGATTACAACATCAATAAATGAAGAGGTGAGTTTCCATATTTCACCATTCTCAAATGCTTTCGAAGCCTTACAAAAACTGAAGGAACTCTATGACTCACACTCTGCACTTGAAGTTGTTCAACTCATGATTAAATTGTTTAGCCTTGAATTGCAAAATGATGATCATCTTGCTCTTGCATCAAAAGTAAAATATATTATGCATGATATCAAAGTCACTAATGTTGAACTGGACATTCCTCTAATAGCTTTTTTCAAGGCACTTTATCCCACTTACTCAAATTATCTTGAGTCATTGCAAGCAAATGGAAACCTCAAAGAAATTACCTTTGACTCCCTTGTGAAAAAATTTGTTGAAATAGAGAGAGATTTTGGAAAGAAGATAACTCCTCAGTCTTCTAAAGAGACTATGTGTCTTGCACATAGAGAGAAGAATCTTGCTCAATATTCTTTGAGAGAAAGAGGTGGTCGAAGAGGAAGAGGAAGAAGAAATTTTAGAGGTAGGGGCGGTAGACACTCTCAAGGAGAAAAGTTAGATTTGCATTGCACACATTGCAAAAGAGATGGATCATATGATGCATCCACATGCAAGTTGCCTTGGGATAGAATTGAGCAAGAAAGGAACCAACCCAAAGGTAAAACTAATGACAAAGAGAAAGGTAAAGCACCTAAATTTGTTCACTATGTTGTGGCACACTGTAATATTGGAGTTAATGAAGACATATTTAATGCTTCACTTGCTTCTTGGAAAAATGATTGATTGCTTGATTTAGGATCACCTTGCCACATGACCTCTCGAAGAGATTTTTTTGAAGAATTCACTTACAATGTTGATGGAGCAGTATACTTTGCAGACAAATCAAAACTCAAGCCATCAGGGCTTAGCCCAATTAGCCTTAAATTGCTTGGTCTTCTAGACTTTCTTCTGCATCATGTTTTATATCTCCCACAACTAAGGAGAAACTTGCTATCATTCATCCACATCCACCAACAAGGACACTCCATTCATATGTTTGATGGCAAGGTTGAAGTGAGAAAAGAATTAGATCAATCACTTATCATGACAAGGATAGAAGAATAAAGGCTTCTCAAGCAGTAAGGTACCTTTGCTCATGAAAAAAATTTCTCATGCAATTCTCATTATGAAGAAGGTACATTTCCATCAAGTTTATTATGGCATGCTAAATTTGGACACTTGAACTATGACAACCTCTACTTTTTGAAGAAAAATGGTGTTACTCGTTTGCCTACAATTCCTATGAAGCTTAAGCAATGTGATATTAGCATTCTAGGAAATCATAGCAAACAGTCTTTTCATGATTCACATTCCGAACAACATAGAAAACTTGAACTCATTCATTCAGATTTATGTGGTCCAATGGTTGTTCCTTCTGCAAATGGAAATAAATATATGATGACAGTTTTTGATGACTACACGAGAATGTGTTGGGTTTATTTATTGAAGAACAAATTTTATGCTTTTCAAACATTCAAGAACTTTCATCCATGGATTCAAAATGATGCACAATCTCATATTGGCTCCATTCACACTAATAATGGAAAAGAATACACTTCAAATGAATTTTAAAACTGTCTTCGCCAACATGGGATCAAACATCAAACAATTGTGCATTATAGTCCCCAATAGAATGGAGTAGCTAAAACAATGAATATGAAAATCTTAAATATGGTGCGCTCCATGATGTTTTTCAAGAATGTAAAATTGATGTTTTGGGTTGATGCAGTTCTATGTGCTGTATATGTAAAGAATAGATGTCCATCTAATGCTATTAGAAACAAGACTCCTTATGAAATATGGTATGGATACATTCTTTTGGTAAAGCATCTTAGGGTCTTTGGTTCCACATGTTATGCCTTGGTACAAAAGGTACATAGAAACAAAATTGGTGCAACAAGTCATAAGTGTATCTTCCTAGGGTATTCAAACACCTCCAAAACATATCATCTCTATGGTGAAGTCAATAAAAAGTTTATTTTATTTAGAGATGTAATCTTTCTTGAATCATCCAAAGCTAATAATGTTGTTGAGCAACAACTTGATCGCTTGGATAGATTCACAAATGCAGAATCATTTCATGAATTTGATAATCATATTCCACATCTTGAAGGGTGGATTCCTATAATAGATCAACATGTGGAATCTTCTTTTGAAACACTCTTTCCCCCACATGAAACTCAAACAATGGATGATATTTTGAGCGATGTGATTGACAGAATTTGGAGACTCAATCTTGATTTAGTCCCAAATCAATCAAATGAGCAGCCTAGACCATCCTAGAAATGTCCCCCAAACTGGCTCACTAAGACACTTGAAAGTGTTCATCCTGATGAGGTTGGAAATACAGGAACTAGAAATTCAACCCGGCAAAATGGAGGTGATGTAGATGACTCTAATTCACTTGTTCATATGGATGTTTCTTCTGATCATGAATTGAATTTGTCTATAGATTTTGAACCAAATTCCTTCAGAAAAGTCACTTCTCATGATGAATGGAAAGAAGAAATACAAAAGGAGTATGATGCCTTGATAAAGAATGGCACTTAGAATCTTGTTCATCCTCCATTGAGAACCAAACGAATTGGCTGCAAGTGGGTCTACTAGAACAAGTATAAAGTTGATGGCTCACTTGACAAGCACACAACTAGGCTTGTGGAAAAAGGTTTTGCACAGAAGGAAGGGGTTAATTATGAGGAGACTTTTGGCCCCACAATAAAATGGGCTACCATCTGGACACTCTTTGCCTTAGCAGCTCAGAATGGTTGGAAAGTCCATCAAATGGATGTAAAAATTTCTTTCTTGAATGGAGGTCTAAAAGAGAATGTTTTTATGTCCGAGCCTGAAGGGTTTGTTGTGAAAGGACATGAACATAAAGTATGTAAATGTGTGAAATCGTTGTATGGCTTCAAACAAGCACCATGAGCCTGGTATTAAAAACTAATTGAGCATCTTCTGAAACTCAATTTTAAACATTATGATCTTGATGATGCAACTTTGTTTTTCAATAAAGTTGGCAAAACAATTGTATATCTTGTGGTTTATGTAGTTGATATTTTGATGACAGGGAACAATGAGAGCTACATTGCATCCATAAAGAAGGAATTGAGGAAAGGTTTTGAAATGACTGATTTGGGCTATGTTCATTACTATCTTGGTATTAAAGTAACTTAACATCCGAAGTCCATATTCCTTTCTCAAAAGAATTACAATGGAGATTTGTTGAACAGGTTTGGCATCGCTGAATGCAATACTCCGATTACCCAATGGAACAAAACTTAATTCTCACATCCATTTGAGGAAAAGAACCTGAGGACACAACACAGTATAGACAACTTGTAGGAATTCTCAACTACCTAACCAGTACCAGACCAGACATTTCGTTCGTTCTTGGAACCCTCTCCAGGTTTATGAAAAAGCCTTGTGAGGGACATTGGTCTGCTACAAAAAGAGTTCTAAAGTACTTGAATGGAATTCAAGACTTTGGACTCAAGTATAGACAGGTGGGCGACTTGAGCTTGATTGGATACTCTCATTCAGACTTCGATGGAGACAAAGAAACTGACATATCTACGTTTTGTTATGCTATGAGTCTCAGATTAGGAGCTATCTTCTAGAGATCATGCAAACAATCAGTTCGAGCAGATTCCACAAAAAAGACAGAATATGTGGCAACAGCTAAGGCAACAAAACAAATTGTGGCTCAAGAAAATTCTGGAAGATTTGCAGGTAAAACAAGTACATTCGGCTCCACTCATAATTGACAATACCTCAGCAATAAATTTGGCCAAGAACCCAAAGTTCCATGATCAAACGAAGCACATCAATACAAAATGTCATCTGATTCCACATCATGTTGAGGTCAAAACAATCCATGTTTGCGATTGTTCCACTAATGAGCAGATTGCAGATATCTTCACAAAGCGCTTGGGAGACAAAGATTGAAAGATTCAAAATGATGTTGGACTCACCAACATGCTTGAAAGATTAAGAATGATGCTTGGACTCACCAACATCCTTTCATAGATTAAGGGGGGAATGTTGACACCTAATCATAAGGATTGGGTAAACAACTGTAGATAGTATAATAAATATAAAAGAGAAAGTTGAGAGTTATCAGGAGATGAAACTCATCAGACACTCTCTCATGTATATAACTATGAACAACCTAAATGAATAAACATAATCTCATTTGAAAAGTTACTTCAATTACATTAATTATTAATATTATTAATAATTGATATAGTATTTGATATGGATATATAAGTGTTTATCACCCACATTGCTTTGTGTGGTTGTGCTACTATTTAACATAATTCAATTGATATTAAATTTTAATGTAAATTAACTAAAATAAAAAGTAACGTTTTAACACAAAAGATTTATTTTGTCTTAAAAATATCCTTAATGGTGTATGTGAGATTTATCCACTTGTGAGAAAGTTATTAGCTGGTTATCCTGCCTTTTCTTGTAAAGTTTTTTCATTGATAGTTTGACGGATATGTCTGGGATCTGTAGAGGATTGATATCTGCTATTTGCTATATCAAACACTTAATAATGAAGCTGTTACGTGTTTTCTGTTGAAAAAAGAGAAAGCAATCACAACCTTTGATTTCCCTATTTAGCTGCAATTAACAGTGAGATCAATCTTGAGAAAGAGAGAAGTTTAGTGTTAGGAAGGCGACTGTAAAATGTGGCATCGTTTTACCAGTTCCTCTTAAAACGGACTAGAAAAAAATACAAGTTGCAAGTTAAATCTACAGTGATCTCGATACAATTCTATACAGTACAGCTATCTAAGCCAATCAACTCAATTACTCGATATGGACAAAGCATCTGTGTATCATCAATTTAATTAACGGAGAAATGTGCAACTCATACAACATGTGGCCACCCAAATTAGGCATAAATGGGCGGATCGATGTTTAATTCAGATTTACAGGCTAAGAGCATGATAAAGGCCTTTAATGTAGTTGCAGTGTACGACACCCAATCTTTAAAGAAGAGGTCCGTAGTTCCGATGTTATGATACGACAGGGGCAACTTCTACATAGGACGACCAACCAGTCGGATCTATAGGTAGCGAGGAAAAGAAAATTACAAACAGCAGCAACAATCAGAAGCGGGCGGTAAACTCTGTATCCCAAGTTCAACTCAAGAAAATCTGAGAGGTGTATACACTTAAAAGCGAGTGGCAACCACTACATATTTTTCCACAGCATCAGCTTCGTCGCTTCTGCTTTACATAGCTTATATCGGTAATCCTTCAAAGGTCTGGCTGAATTTCCAATTTGCATCAATGAAGTTATAGGAAGTGATCGTTGATCCATCGCTGGTTGTGACCTGGAAGGAGAGACTCTGCCCAGTCAAATAAGAGTTACTCTACCAATTCTATCCCTAGTTACGGGACATTTTTTGCCAACCAGTGTTGGAACCTTTGATGGAAACAACCTCCACATCCCCTGCGCCTCCTACGTTTGTAAGGAGCACCAAATTGAAATAGGGGTTCCCACTGATTGTGAATCGAATTCCTCCTGTCCTCACGCATGGTACTCTGCACGCATTAACATTAATTTTGAATCGTAGTCATCCAACCCACTTACCGTGAACTTGGTAAAAAAATCGAAACTTAGAGGATAACGTTGATAGAAGAAGAGCAAACATTTATTACCTTCGGAACATGATGGGAACAATGCCACCCTTGTCAATGGCAATCTGTTCAAAAGCAGGTTGAGCCATGTCGAAGTGTCGGAGAGGTGGATTGCACCATCCTCCATTGTCATTGGGAAGAGAATAGTTCGGGGGGCAGAAGTTAGTAGCAGTAACTGTCACATTGCCGGGCAGACGCCACTGAGGGTCAGACTCGTCGTCGCATTTCATTTCGTATCAGGCTCCACATGTAGCTCCATTGTTGAAAAGCGCCGTGCTCAGAGCTGTAGTGCTCGTACCATAACCTTGGCTATACAAATTACCGTATCCGCACGCACCGTCTGTCAATATTACACCATGCAGTTACTTAGCTAATATATGGTATTACAAATACCATTCATAAAAACAGCGTAACCACCTAATTCAATGGAATGTTTTTGAGGTTATAACTATTCTTATTGACTTTCAACGGGTTTCAGGCAAGGTAGACTTACCCATTGTGCCTGAAGCGTCACTGCCACCATAAAAAGTAGCATGAGCGGATTGCCAGCTGCTATCTAATGCATAAGCCACACCAGCTATCCAGCAGAAACAAAACACGGTCACCAGTTGTAGAAGCGCCATTTCTTTGCAAATCGTTCAAATACCAAGAAAAGCGATAAACGCGTAGTTATCTTACTTCGAAAACGAAGTCGGAAATGATATCTAAGTTGATACTGATTGCAGAACCCAACATATCTCAATTATATAGAATGTGAGGTTAACGAGGCTTGTGATTTCTTCCAATAAAAAATGTCCGATTCTATAGGGCAGTAAATACAAGAATATGTTGACATTAAGAAGACTTTGAGAAAGATAATACTATAATAACTTCTACATGCAACGCACCTTCCAACTAACCGTAGCAGCATCTCATCCCGCGAATTGGGCCATCTGCACATGGGATTGGGGTCTGTAAAATATTGCGATAATGATCCCTATCAGTCGACCGTGTCGTTATTATAACCGACCCTGGGGTCTGAAAGTCATATCAGGTTACGCTTCCGCTACGAAACCGATAAAGTATAAAAATTAATTGACAATGAAAGCCATTTTAATTGGTATCTGCGCTCGAAATTCGGAGTGTTTTGAATTTCTTATACGGATAAGACGATTAGAAAAACATCAAAACGTAACATATTTGTTTTTTCCAATGGAATGAAACAGAAATAATAGAAATGTGGAGAATGTGGATAAGTGCCAGTCCCGATCAACTGTTTTAACGGCCCTAGTTGCTGCACCAGACGTGCAAACGGCCGTAGGAGGAGGTCGTTGTGTTTACTTTCTTGTTTTCTTTCTTTTCCTCAGCGCCTCAATGACCGATGCGGACAAGACCTAATATCGTCCACGGGAGAAGCAGGCCAAGGTGCTTAATCCTTTTATTATAACGGCGGCGAGCAGGCGTTTACCCATAGGACCTGTGGTACCGTTTACTGGAATTTGACGGCCATGAAACTTTTTAATGAATAAATGGCTAAACGTTCTATGAATAAATGGCCCTTCATATCCAGATATTTACGTTCCATCGACATGAAAACTTGCAAAAAAAAATATCACGCTAACTTACTTCGTAGATAAAAGAATAAAATTATTTTTTCCCAATTTTGTAGAGAGCGATTCGGTGGATGCTTTGCCCATGGGGTTCCTTTAAAATATGAAAAATAATTTTTCGGTTTCGTAGTATTTACCTGTTTTGCCGTATTGTCATGTATGCGTGTAGCCACCACTGAAGTTTTGCATTAATATTTGACAGCGACTTGTTTGCTTTGGAGTGGGCTTTGTTCGTCACTACAATTTTAAATTGGTGCTATTTTTTGATGGCCTTGTCACATATTACTATTTTTAGTTCTCTTAAATAACTTTCTAGCATAATCTTTAATCAAAGGCCAGGCTTTTCTAATTCTTTAATAATTGCGAGAATCACTTGATTTCAATTTCATACGATTTTTCTGGTACACATTTTACCATTATACCAAGAGGAACCAAAGGCAATTGGAATATGCTCAAAATTCAACGAGTCATAAACAGGGAAATGGCATTGTCGTTGATTGGTAGAATCGCTTGATTTTATTAATCGTGCAAATTTTATGCTACACATTTCATCGTAACATTCCAGAAGAACCAAAGCCAATTGGAATATGCTCTATACTCAATGAATCATAAGCAATTAAAGGCATTGTCGTTGATTGGGAGAATCACTTGATTTTATTATTCATACAATTTCAATGGTACACATTTCACCATTACATTCCATCAGAACCAAGGGTAATCGGAATATGCTCAATACTCATTGAGTCGTGAATCATAAGCAAATACAGGCATCAACATTAAGGGAAGAAGATTTTTTAGATTGGTTATTAGTCCCTGCAGGGGACTATATGAGATCGATCGCTGACCGTTGGTTGACCGACGTGATTTTCCATTATATGAACAATATAACCTAAGTCGAACGAAAGTTTTGGGGGTGGAAAGGTTTTGGGGTCTTTTGCGGGCTTCGCATCGTTTGAGGTGAAGGGCACGTGGTCCCGCGACTCCCAAGCGGACGACATGTACTGTGGTGGTCTTATCGGCGGACAACTGTCTCTCCTCGAGATCCTCGAAAGTTATTCGCCTTGGGTTTTACCCCTTTGGGTTATTATTGTTAGTTGGTTGTTTAGCTCTGCAATCTCTGCGATTTTTCTTTGTATTTGTTGTATTGTCTGCGGTGAAAACGCAATGCGGTTCCTGCTTGCTCGGTTAACTGTATAGCAAACGTTTGGTTGCAGTTCTGTTGTTCAGGTCCGGCTTGTATTCGTTCGACATCGGTAAGTTCGGCTACTCTATTGTTTATATGTTTGTTCCTCTATCGTTTGGCGCTTTCCAGTGGTGTTGATGTTTGTCACAGTATTGTCTGTTGTTTCCCTCAAGAGTCCATGGTTATTTGAGCATTATAAGTTAATGGCATTCTGGTTAAATAGTGAGGGTTTCTCTTACTTGCATGGGTTTTATGGAAATTTCCGTAAATGTCGGTTTCGACCACCATGTGACTTGCTTATCATTTGGGCCGAGAAGACCTCGGTGAAGCTGTGATTCTTGGTACAGATTGAGCGGCACGTGGTCCCGCGACTCCCAAGCGGACGGCATGTCATGTGGTGGTCTTATCGGCGGACAACTGTCGCTCCTCGAGATCCTGGAAAGTTAGTCGACTTGGGTTTTACCCTGTTCGCGCCCTTTGGGTTATTATTGTTACTTGGTTGTTTAGCTCTGCAGTGTCTGCGATTTTTCCTTTGTATTTTTGGTATTGTCTGCGGTGTGAAAACACAATGCGGTTCCTGCCTGCTCAATTAACTGTATAACAAACGTTTGGTTGCGGTTTTGTTGTTCCAGGTCCGTCTTGTATGCCTCGACTATCTTGTGTCGCTTTGGTAAGTTCGGCTACTGTATTGTTTAGATGTTTGTTCCTCTGTCGTTTGGCGTTTTCCAGTGGCGTTGATGTTTGTCACAGTATTTTCTGTTCGTTTCCCTCAAGAGTCCATGGTTATTTGAGCATTATATGTTAATGGCATTCTGGTTAAATAGTGAGGGTTTCTCTTACCTACATGGGTTTTATGGAAATTTTCATAAATGTCGGTTTCGACCACCATGTGACTTCCTTATCATTTGGGCCGAGACGACCTGGGTGAAGCTATGATTCTTGGTATAGATTGAGCGACAGCCTTTTGTAGTTTGAAGTGCTTTTGCACATGAAGATCTAAATAAATTGGGGTTTTTGAACTGTTTGAACTGTTTGTGCCGCATATTGGGTTTTTAATGGAATGTATTGTGGTTTGGAGAAAGAAATAAAGACCTCCAAGTACAATGTATGTATGTGCCGCATATTGGCTTTTTTTTATTAATGGAATGTATTGTTATTAATGGAATGTGTTATGGTTTGGAGAAAGGAGCGTTGTTTGCCTGGTACTCCTCTGTTAAATTCAAGGGTCTCGTTTCACCAGTTGTCATGGTACTCGCACACGCTGGGTTGTGCATGAATATGGTCTAGACAAGAAGGAATTCGAACCCTCGGCTTCGTTGCAGGTACTGCGTTATTCTACTAATTGTTTTTTGTCAATCTCTATTAATTGCTTTTTGTCAATTTGTTAGGATTTTAATTTTTGCATTGTGTAGGT